>VWYP01022847.1:246319-257395 GCA_013400435.1 Pycnonotus jocosus
TCCTACTTGCATTGCTATTTTACAGTTGCAATAGTCTTAGGAAAGCTGAATGCTGCCCAGTGAGTTTATAGTTCATTCAGACATGAAGATTCAGTGGTAATTCCAGAGTCATTTCTGTACACTTGGGGTGTCACTGCTTCATACATCGTGCAGCCCCAGCATGTGCACACGGACAACATCCTTGCTTCAGGATGCTCCAATGAAGAGATTTCCCTTTCATTTGACATTTATTTGCAACAACAGTAACAAAAATTAAACAAGCTTTCTTGTTTAATTTTTGACAGCAATTTTTGTAATTTATCTTTTTTCTTAAATTGATTTTAACAGCAATTGCTACTCTTTGATTTTTTCTATCTTTGCCATTTATTTTATGTAACAATCAAGAACAAGAATAAGAAAGGAATCACAAAACTAAAACTTTTTTCACATTAAAAGCTCTCTTTTCCATAAAACAGGGTTGTCTACCAGTGGACTTAAAAACAGACAGACATCAATGTTAAAGGTACAAATAGCTATACTAAACAAAAGGGAAAATAGTATCTGAAACGTGGCAAATATATTCTAGTTTTTACTTAAAGAATTCCTTTCAGAAATGAAAGTCAAAGATGAAGAAATTTAATGAGATGTGTTAAATGTTGGCCCATACATATTTGAAAAGACTGTGAGGTGCCTTACAAAATGGCAAGACAGTAATATTAATACAAAATATCCACCAAGATAAATCAGTAAATTTTATTTTCCATTTTTGTCTCAGTTTTATTGGTTATCACCGTAAAGAGTAAGTATTTCTTCTTTTCATTTTTAATATTGTTTTAAAAGTTAATGTGCAATCAAAAGGTTCTTTTTGTCATGGATATGCCCAAAATTTTCTTTATAATGCTGTTTGTTTGGATCTGTCCAAGTTCATGTTCATAAAAAACCCAATTTCTTTTCTAAAGGTATCCTCTAACCTCACAGTAAATAAATTAAAAAATTAAGTGTTAATTAAAAAAAAAAAAAAAGAACGAAGTTATAAACCATCCCCAATTAACGTTACTTCCCAAAAAAGCCACACATCTGTTTCCACAGCTGGACATGATTCAACCACTGGTAACCAGAAAAAAGCCCCAGTGTGTTAAAATAGTCTAGCCAAAAACTGACACTCCAGCCAAGATGGCTACCATGCCAGCACAATCTGAGCAGCTGTCAGGACAACCTTTATCTATACTGAAAGGGCATGAGACATCCTGATGCTATTACTATTAAACCAACAAATCTCCTTGGAAAGACACCACTGGTTGAGAATGGACAATGCAAAAGCACAACATGCATTTTACCAATCAAGCAGATTATAATTATGTGAGAACAGTGATGTATAATAATCCACTCTCTACCCACTTTTCTACAACAGATTCTGCAGGGTTCAGCTTCTGGAAAGAAATTCTTTGTAAATTATTTTTAATACAGCTGTTATTATGAGCGTCAGAAAAATCAATTAACGATGCTGCCCTAACTCTTTAGGAAAAAAAAGGACTTAGATAAATAGAAAAAGATTATGCTATTTCTTTTACAGCATTATTCTTATTCTGTAAGTGACATCAAAGAGCCACAACCCCCTCCTTTCTTCCCCTCCGCCCCTTTTGGCTTTGACATCACACAGAGAGAAAAGTATTCCTTTCACTGTCTCGTGTATAGCTGGAGCATCCAAGCTCTGCATATTGTTATCACTTTCTATCCTTGAATATGAATTATTTTAATCCTCCAGCAATTAACAGTCTTTTGGATGAAAATAAAAAAAGGCTGGGAGTGCAACCTTACTTTTGTTTTGCTAATTTATTTGGTCAGTAGTTCATTTTCTCATTGTTTCACAGGGCTTAAATATTTAAGTGTGTGCATGTCCTACTTACAATCCTTTTTTTTTTAATCATTACATGTTTAAAGCCATCTTTTTTTTTTCCTTTTCCTTAAATCTGGAGTTTCCCACTCACAAATACATTTCATGAAAGGCTTTCTGTCATGATTTTGCATTTTAGAGCACAACCTATTCGTTTAATCACACAGCTTTTTGGTTGGGAGAAGAGTAATCATCTTTTATTTGTAAAACCATTTTAGAAACAAAGAGAATGAACTGCCATGGAAGAACTGGCAGGTTTCCTTTACCATGACCAGGTCTCCTTGATCTCCTCACTGCTTTCTTGCTTCTAATACCATTAAGTACCATCAATACTTGTAATGTATTCAAAGCATGGCAAGTTCTTGACAAACAAGATGGAAGCAAAAGTTCTCTGCCCTCAAGATACAACTGTTTTAGGGCCCCAATCTGATACACCCCACATTCATTTTAAACCTGTAAGCAGTTCCCTTGACTTCCAAGTATTTACTGTTGAGCAATTAAGTGGTCTGCTGGATCAAGGCCTAAACAAACTATGAGACAGAGAGGTAGCAGACAGATATAATAAGAAGCATCATGAATGACAAGTCAAAGTTTAGCAGAGATATCAATTCACAATGTGCTGTTTGACTCAAAAAATATAATTTAAAAAAAAGAAAGAAAAAAAGAAAATAAATGGTTGAAGTAAACTTTCTTGTTGGAGTGAGTTTATGAGTTTTACAATCCAAATAAACCTCTGACATTATGAATTGCTCAGTTCAGGGAGCCTGTGACAACTGTGGATAAGTTTTATGAAGCCATGCACACATTCCCCTAAAATAAAGTTCCATCATCTCTACAGGAATCATTACACCAGACACATTCCAAGCTTCAAAAAAGTTCACCGCAAAAATGCATTATCATGACATTGACCTGCTCTAGCCCAAGTCAGTTTGCTCTGAAAGACAAAAAAAAAAGGGCCAAACAAAGAAACAGACTTAAAGTCAAAATGAATGAATGTGAATTTTTACAACCAACAGCTGCCTCAAAACTAAAATTAGGAAAAAGCTCCATCTTAAACAATCAGCTCCATGGTCTCAAAAGAAGGCTAAAAGGCTGAATACAGGACCCTGAATTTCAAGCTATACTATTCCCATTCTGTCTTATTTTTTTTCCTCCTTAATTATTTCAGTGTTTGGTAGAGTGAAGCAAATGAGAAAATACATCATTAGTCTTTTTTTAATTATTAGAAGAATAAAAAGCTATTGTTCATCTGATCTACAGACCGATCCAAGTACAGCAGCAGACACCAACCTAAAGAAACAAGCAAGAGATGAATACAATGAAATGCGGCAGAGTGATGAATGGGGTTTTGGTCAGCTTCTTCCACAGTTTTCCAAGTGCAAAATAAGACTACCCATTTTCAATAATTAGACAACAATGGCTTTCAAGACACCAGGTAGATGAAATGATCTACATGATCTTCCTCAATGGGCTCATGACTTCAATGAGTCAAAGGGGAAAGTGTGAGATAGCAAAAAGTGCTTGTTCAGAGAACCAATGCAGCAAGCATCAAATCCAACATTAATAACAAACAAAAAGGTGGTATTAATGGCAAACAGGGAAAAACTAAATTATGCAAAGGATTTAAAAGAACTAGAAGTGTGAAGTCTAAAGTACTAGATGAGACAAAGTACAGACTTCAATTTGTATTTTTAAGTAAGGCTAAGAGAGTAGGTAGGGGCAATCAAGACATGTACAACCATAGGGCTTATACTGTACACAGGATGGATACATTGGGGTTACTGGGGATGACTGTGAGAAAAAAGCTGATTAATTCAGAGTGACAGGAAATTATGTAGGTGGTGACTTTAAGGTCAGAGCTTTAGGGGATCAGAAAGAAACCAATACACAAGCCAGTATATAGAAAATCTTCAGAATTCATAAACAGTCTCTTTGAAAGGAAGAGGTTGAAAATGACGCTTGGATTACATCCTTTCTTGATATGAAGAAAGTCTCTGCAATGGGAAGAGATTGAGTGTGATTCTGAACTGTTTCTCACACTGATTTTGTCTGTGGATTGGTATTTTTCCAAGCATGAATAACTCTGTATAATACAGAAACAGATCACAGCAACTGACAGTGGAAAACTTTCTTTGTGAAATTCAAACTGGGAAACTCATTAAAGTACAAGATATTACCTCCCCCTACAGTAGAGACTGACAGCATCCACTCATTCTAGCAACTGTTATAATGTCTCTTCTCTTCTTTATCCATCTAATAACCAGAACACAGATCATGAGGTCAAAAGTGGCAGAAAAATTTACATCACCTTCAACAGGCTTTGCATACAGCCTACAACACTTACTCTTCATTCTTCCCTCCTCCACAATTGCAATCTTCATCTACTAATTCCAGAGTACTGTGAAGCTCTCTAACCAGCAGCAGCAAGGGTTCAGTGCTACCCTTCTGGAACATTTGTACAGGTGAATATACCTATAAAAGTATGAGAAAAGCTTCACAAAAGGACGACAAGAGGGAATCTACAGTTTAAAAAATCCATATATTTTCTGGCATGTATTTTGTGAGGGAGATGATTAAATATTCTATAAGCAATTAGTAAATTGTCAATAGAATTCAGTAAATGTTGTTTAAAAAAACCTAATTATTTGTTACAATAACCACCAACTATTGCCATTTTGTTTGTGAAGGTTTGTAAACTACTTCCATTTGAGAAGTAATTGATTCCATTTTTATCATTTGCTCAAGTTTATGTGGTTGTTCACATCCAAAGAGATGATAACATCTATTTGCAGCAAATTATACATTAAATTCCTCATTCAAAAGCTGTAATGGAAAACAAAATGCTAATTTGTGCTGTAAACGGAAGTACAGAATCATAATCACTCATTGTTAACATTAGGAACTAAATTGCTCTTGCAAATAATAAAATGGGTTAAAAATGCGGAGAGCTTTTGCAAGCCAAAGTACCAGTGCCTTTTACTTGCTCATGTGTTATATTACAAGTGATGAAACAAACCTTTCCTCTTCATGCCAGCACAAACTACCCCTTTTTGAGGCAAAGAATAATGGCCTTATGATTGCAACATAAGGATGCATGTCAGGTGACCCGTTCTATCCACAAGTCTCCCACCAGCTTCCCAAATATGGGCTTCCATGCACTCTCTGCTAGACAAACTCAACTAGATGCAGGGGCTGTCTACACAAGCAAGTACTGTAGAACTGCAAAACTGGAAGAGTCAGACAGCTGGTGCCAAGGATCTGACGTCTCCACTATGCACCATGCACTTCAGGGTATGGTTTGATTATTTAACTTCACCCTAGACCTGATCTCATCTCATTAGCTGAATATAAATTTGTAGCTCAAATGCACTAGGGGTACTCCCGGAACATATCTCACAGTCCAGCTTCATCCAAGAGGAATTCTGATCAGCTGCAATGAGATCAGTCTACAACACTAACCAAAGCACAGCAGTGTTGGGATGAACACAGCACACTCCTGCCTTCAAGAAAAGTGCTAGCGTAGACACACCTCTCATCATTTTGGGTCACAGTGAGTTCACGTGGAACCGCAAATACCCAATTTCTCCTTCCAAAATTAGCACCAGTGTCACAAGAGCTATAACCAGAGCAAGGGTCGTTCTGCTATTAATCTCTCTTCACCTTAATTTTACCTTTAGAGAGGAGACAGTAACATACAGCTATGTAGCAGAAAGAGAATCTTAACTGCCACTTGTAGAGAACACAGAGTCTGTCACAAAAAATACTGTAGAATTATTTGGCTTCTGTCCTTTTTTGCAGTTTTACAGTCCTGTAAGTTTTAAATGTACAAGGAGTTTTGCTCACACAGCAAACAGACACATCATAGGAAATTAAAAATCCACCGACACATTAGGACTGTGCATCTGCTCTTCCACATTTCATTAAGCCTCTACACCTAAATGTACGTCAGGTTCTCTCCTATGTGCATCCGTTGTGCTGGTATCCCTCAGTGATACCTTCTGGTCATGGCGAGACAAACTGGATCACAAGCATCCTCACCGCCTCAGGAAAGACACACTAAAAAGCCCATTAACTTTTGATAAGTCAGATCAGATCATTATGATCTAAATTTTAAGTGCTAGATAATATGTTAAAAAAAAGTACATATTTCTAAATAAGATGCCATTTGTTATCAAGCCTTTCCTACCTTACATTGTATCCATGTAAAATAGGTCATTTGCCAGCCTTTTTCAGTATTAAAATACTTTTATTAGTACTAAAAAAATGTAATTATGTTATCAAAAAATGAAAATTGCCTTTTAGGTGACCAAAAGAAACTTCCACTTCTTCATGTAGTAAATCATTTTACTGCTGCCCTTTTATATTTAATACCCTTCTGCAGTACACATTTATCTCTACACTAGCAAAGTGTACTCATTGATTTCCTATGGTCTCTCTGGAAGAAGGTTCTGCTTCCCTGATGATGAGTACAAAGGGTGGATGACCCCATTCTCATTCCAATGCAAACCCTGCACTTTTACATTTCTGCTTAGACCACATGAACATTTGACCAGCTAAGAACTCCCTGCCCTCTTCCTTCAGAATACATTGCGAGAACTACTGACATTCTCTCCTGAACAAAACTGTATTTTTGAAAATCCCATCTTATGTATAAAGCACTGAACTGCATTAGTTCATCACAGCCGTAACTGCAACTCACAATCTGCATATGAGTTTTTCCTCTAAAATAAGATACAACAATAATATCTTTCCCATTTTCTACATGTGTTTTAAACTTGTGCTATTGTGCTCTACTGTGTAACTGTTTAGTTGCTCTTCTCTGGGACATGAGAAAATGGTTCATTCCCAGTTTAAAATGTGCTTTTTTTGTCAGATGAACCTGCCATCAGAATACACTTTTCAAAGCTATTGTGTTGAATGAGCAATTTAGGCATTAATCCCTGAAAGAAAGAGAATCATGTTTAACAACATTTTTAATAAAGTCCATTACCTGTTTTTAATAAACTACATCTTTCTCATTATCCTATCATTTATCTTTTGCTGGGATGTCAAGAAAACATGTGTCTTCAGTTTCACTTTCATTTTTACTGCTATTTTATCAGCTCTGTGCACAAAAACCCCTTGGAGTCAAGAAAACGTCAAATCCCGGATTCACTCTTTTTAAAAATTACATATTTTCTGTTAATATTAAACCAGGATTGCATTTTCTTCATAACTAATTTAGTTTTGACAGCCTTCTTTTAATATGCACAGATGTTACAGGCTCTGTTAAAATGTAACTGCAGTTGAATGATGGTATTATTCCATTGGTTTTCACCACCAAATAGTGTACAACTATTGACTGAGTCTTCTTCCATTTAAGAAAAGTATCTTCAAAAACCATAAAGTGCACTGTCCAATCTTGTACAGATTGGTATCTCTCATTCAGTACTCTCATACACAGACACACTCTGTTTATCTATACACATGTAAGGTATTAACACAAATTAATCTAGCATGTTTCCAAACCTGCATAGATTTAATGTACTACTACTCAAAGAACATTAAAGAAAAAAAGAAAATACAGAAAATACAGAAACAAAATTAAGTCCAAAAGTCTATTTTTGTCCACTGCCTCTGAAAAGTGGCCACTGCTCATACTCTAGGTACAAAAATAAAAATGCATAAAAGCAATATACTACACTCAGTTCAGCTCCCCAAAAATACTGGCAGAAAGCTACACTAGGGCACTTCTGTCCCTGCTCATGTAAAGACAAAGAGGCAACCCACTAGGCTGGCTCTTAGCTTCATCTTTCACTGACTTACTAATACCCACAGAATACATTTTGTCCAAGTAGGTTGTATAATGTACTGCTATGTTTGAAAACACAGGACAAAGAAGACGGTGCCAGTTACTAAGTCCACGGCTGAGAGTTGCAGGGAAAAATCTCTGAAATAATGGCATCAATCAGGAAGCATACTACTCATTTCTACTTCTATACTGCAAGGATTTTGAGGTCAAATTAAAATAATATCCAGATTTACACATTAGTCATAGAATTTCATTCATGAACTACATTTCAAATCATTTTCAGGAACTTCCCAACCACACAGATTAGTAACACAACAATGTATCCAATTCTGAACTGGAGAATGAAAAATAATTAATACAAATAATGCTGCCAGTTCAGCATAGACAGGTTATGCTGAAAAATATTACTGCTCTGGCAAGGCTGAATACCTCATTGCAGTACTGAAATTTAGCTGTTCTTTACTCATGACTACTAATTAAGAAACAGATGTAAAGAGAATTTCCAGAAGACACATTTAGGAAGGTTCCAGCAAAAATAAAGAACCAGAAGTAGCATGACTGTCTAAAAATGAAGAATACTGTCTACAAGATATTCCTTCATCTCAGTTCTATACACACTGGCAAGACAACACAGGTAAGTTTATGCAACCACAGTTCAAAGTTCTCAGGATTTAAGTCTACAAGTTTGACTATGCTGGAATTTAGCATAATTGTTAAGTTCCTGTACCACAATAACTATAAAAAACCACAGCAGGCTTCAAGAGAACACTCAGTCTTTTTGAAGTTATCCTTAGTAATGTGAAGTCTTATTTGTAACTAATATGGAGCCTTATATTCTGGAAGACTATCTAAGAAATTGATTCAAAATAGACTTTCATAAAGTTTCTAGACATGATTTCTCCAATACAAGCTTTTTTGTGATGCACTTTGAAATTTAATATGCAATGGAAAAGCTCCTTCCAAGAACATTACCAACAAATCACACATATAAGCTTGTGCTTAAAAACGAACTGCAATAATGCACCAAAAATATAACGGTTGAAACACATCTCTCAAACTCCCTGAATTATAAAGCAAACATCATATCTCTCCTTTCACAGTTGCCAGACAGTATATTATGCTTCTAGAAGTCACTGTTCTCTTTAACGTGACTGGTTCCATTGTTGAGTCGTATTTTGATTACTTATACTCTCATTAAAGCCTTGAGATGCCAGGAAAAGATTCTTTTAGTAAGCTAGGGCTGAGTCGCTATTGATATTATACAAGGGATCCTTTTACCTCGTATAAGATGTTTAGAGTGCATTATATTGATTTGGAATAAAAAACTATTTTTCCAGTAGTCAACCCATCTTCTCATCTCAGCACTTTTTTAAAAGTTTTTCTGTTTATTGTTTTGTTTTAAACAAAACAAATTCTATTTCGGCTATGTTGCTAAATTTAGCAAGAAGAAACGTTTGCAAGCTTTTTTTTTTTTACACAATTCAGGTAAAAACAAAACAAACAAACATGAATATGGCTGACAGCCAAGTCTGAGCCAGATCTGCCTTTTTAAGTGCTAAAACTTGTAAGAAAAACCTATTTGCAGCAATATCCCGTATTCATTTTGATTTCATATTCAGACTAACATCTACCGCTAATCCTCAGCTGATGAATTTGACTGATATAAATGGTAACATAATACGCAAAAGATGAAAATAGAAAGCAGCCTTGAGCACCAGAAAGAATCTGTGTCTTAAAAATTCTTCTCATCTTCACCCTGGAAGCTCTTGCAAGCTCATCTGTTCGTCTGTTGTAATGCTATGTAACGATTACACCTTCTCCTTCGGAACACCTTTCCTAATCATGCATATTTAATTCAACTTTGTGTATATATCCTACAGTTTATATAGTCCTGCTATAAATAGGCCTTCTGCACTCGGAATTATCTCCCGCGTTTTCCCTTAGATACAGTTCAACACTGGTATTTAGAATAGATCAACTCTGGATTTGCCAGCAATTCTTCCTGCTTCCATTGTGATACGGCTTGCTCTCCTGAAAGGGAATGTAAGGGAACCTATCATTTCACAATGACATCCTTTCACCGAACTGTTTCGCTACAGAATGAAACTAACTTTAGATAAAGGAGCTGGTTTAAACCTGATTTTATTGTCTGCGTTCCTAAGCATTTTCCCCCTCTGATGGTTTCAAAGGAGTCTTCCCTGTGACTGCCTGCCTTTTATACCAGGCATGAGCCCTTCTTAAATCCCAGTGACTTGCACGGGCTCGAATTTAGCAGGACGACAATGCACGTTCTGTGTTCATGTAAGCACACCGGCATCGGTGTGTGCCCTCGATACGTGCAGAGGAACACAAGGAACACACACCCGAGCGGGCTCGGGAGCACCGGCCACCACGAGCCNCGCGCCCTGCCGGCCCCCTCACGGACGGGCCAAGCGCCGCTGTCCCCGCGCACCCGCCGCCCCCCGCGGGGCTACCAGAGGGGCTCCGATGCCTACGCCGAGCCAAAGGGGCTCCGGCGCGCCCGGGAGACGGCGTTTCGGCGCTGGCTCTACGCTTACTGCGAGTCCGCTCCCCACACAAGCCTCCCCTCTCCTCGGCGCACGCCAGCCTGACTTGTTCCCCGCCGGGAAGGCTCTCCCGGCCGGGGCGGCACACCCGGCAGGCAGCTGTACCCGGCACGGGGCGGGCGCCTGCCACGATGGGCCCGGCGGGAGTCCGCTCGCACTCGGGACACAGAGATTCGTATTTATTTATTCGGCAGCCTCGAACGAGCAGGCTGTCAGGGCTCCGGAGTCCCACCGCGCCCGGGCTCGCCGGCCGGCCGCTGCCGAAGGGCGGCCCCGATCCTCGCCGCTCGGCGTTTGCAACTCCTGGAGCAGGGAAGTGCGCGCGTCTTCTCCCTGCTTTGATGTGAGGTATAACCTCAGGTGTAAACTGCTAGTTTGGGGGTTTCAGTCTGCTGGAAATTTGGGTCGTAGGGCTACACGTTCTCCCCTCAGCTGAGCGGGCTCTGTCCCCCGCAGGGAGGAAGCGGGGAGGTGACCGCCCTGTCCCCCCGGCTCTCCCGCCCCCCCGCGGGCACCACCGCCCGCACAGCCCGGGGCGCCTCTTGTCCGCTCTGCGGCCCGCTTCCATCCGCTGCCCAACTTTTCCTGTCACGCCAGCGCCAGAAAACCCCTTCCCCACGCACGCACGCACGCACACACACACCGGTGTAGTTTATAAATGACAGTTGCCTGTAGACTTTCACCAGACAAGCAGCGGGGGCAGCAGACTACAACAGTTATTTAATTAAAGACGCTTCGGAGGCTCCCAGAATAGCTCTCTACCTCTGAGGCGCGATTTCTGGTTTCCCCCCGCCCCCCCCCACCGCCTCGCCAGCCGCTCCCCGCTGCCCCAGCCCCGGCGCGGC
>VWYP01022847.1:264335-297885 GCA_013400435.1 Pycnonotus jocosus
GGAGAACCCTAGAATAACCCAAATTAGCAGGAATCAAGATGGTTGGCTTGTCATGAGTCCCTGCCTCTAGTGTATCTTTACCTCCAAGAACCAACCCCTCAGTTATTCTGCCAGCTTCTGAGTACACTTGGCTCATTAGCAAAGTACTGAGTGATGAAAAAGGAGTGGACTCAGCATTATTTTATTGGTCACAGTGAAGATGTTGTCTAAGGATGGATGTACTGAAAGGTGTGCGGAGATCTCAATGCTCAGATAATGAAAAAGGCAGAGGCTACACCTAATTCAGCACATTATTCAAAGCTCATTGATACAGCAGTGGCACCTTCCCATCACAAACTGTATTACAGATTCAGACAATACTGAGCTACTCCTTTGGCACTATACGCTGTATCACGTGGGAAGGAATGTGCAGGAGGGAGGAAGACAGACTCCCAGCCACACATGGTAGAACTTGGGGAAATTGCATTTAACTGTCTTTTGCACAATCCCAAGAAAAGCTTCGATCAATACAGAATTTTTACACAAGAAATACCACAAAGAGGCAGCAAAACCTCAGAAATAATTGATAGATATTTCAAAGGGTTATGACAGAACACTAAGTTTGGATTTCTTCAGTGACATCATATTCAAGCCAATTAAGAAAAACAAACCTTGTTAGGAGAAAACCTAGTCACACATTTGTACCAGAAATGGTTTTGCAGCTTGTAAGCTCGTGTCCTTTTCTTCGCCAAAATCAAGGGAAAGAATAAACTGTTTTTCTTAAAGCTTTTTTTTTAATGTTTAAGTTTTTTAAGTAGTAAGAACAAAGATTTGCTGTTGACTTTGTTCCTCATTTAGGAAGATCTACTCTGAGTTGTTTTTATGATCAAATTAGTTTGCTAAAATAAAAGCAAATTAATTTCTGAGACCTCACTGTACCTAATGAGAGATCTAAACATTAGTCTCCTATCAAGCCATTAGACTACAAACAATTAGATCCTTAAACTTTACTTCCAAAAATAATATCCATTAGAAGCAATTATTTTGTGAAGAACAAATGTGATTATGAATGAGATCTCAAAGTGAGATTTTCCTATTCACTTTTCCTTCCGTAATTCTCCTCCAGAAACAAGCAGGATTTCTGTAGTCTGCAGAAGAGTCAAAACCACCACATTACTGTTCAACCTTGTATTTGACAATGCTTGAGAATGTAGAGAACAGATACTCGAACAGTGTTTGGATTTACATAGCAGCAAGTCCAGCAAGGAGCTTAAGAGCAAAGACACTTTTAACACTGGTTTGCTTACAAGGAGAAAGTGTTTCGTAAGTGTTGAATAAATTTACAGAATATTAAATGTTAGTTTTCAACAAACAGGGTACATACTGTGAACATCAAGACTGGCATTTTAAATTCTTGCCAATTCTTATATTTGATTTCTGCTCTTAATCAAATTATTTGTTTAAAGTACGTAGAAGTAGCAGTAATTTGAGTTTACTTCCACTATATTGTGTAGCCAGTAACACATTGGAACAAAGCTGTCAATGCCCTCTTGGACAGCTGCTTAAGAGAAACATGTTGTGACACACACTGCCTCAAACCTGCTGCTGCTGCACAAATTGTAAGCCTTTCTGTACAAATCGTAAGTCTTTCAGGAAGGGCTCAAAGGGCATTAATTTCTTTAAAAGAACGATACTATCCCTGTCACAGTAAAGGCTTATCAGGAGCTTGTTATTCAACATGCAAAATGAAACAACCTCAAAGATACCATTCTAAGGTTTGAAAGGTCAAATTAAGTCTGTGAGTCTTTAAAGTAGTACACGAATTTTGATAGCAAACACTAGCATCTTTATAAAGCTGAAAAGGTTGATATTTTTGAGGTTAAAACTAATATAAGTAGAAGTGGTTTGACTGCACAGCTGAATATTTAAATAGCAGAGCATTCAGGAAATACATCCACCAGCAGCCCTCCATTCAATGGAGCCCGGTAAGAGGTGATACTCTAAGTGCTTACTGTTTATGCTGCTGCAAGCAATGAGGTTGGGAACATTAATGGAATAGGCTCACAAAATAAACACTGAATTCAAATGGAAGGCAAGAGGCCTACTTTAGCTAAAGGAATAAGACCAACCCAAAATAACATGTTTAAAGCCACAAGAAATATTTATTATCAGCATTAATTTGTGCTGTTTTATTTTTCTATACAACAAAACTACTGCATAGCTTTCACAGCTGGAAGAACCACTCAGAGCTGAGATGTACACAAATGAAAATTATTTTATCATCTGTCCAACATACAGTCAGTGTTCCTGAGAAACCACTATATTTGAGTTGAAACTGCAAGATCAAACACCTGCAATCAGCAGAACTAGTCTTGTTATCACTTCTACAGGAATGTTATTTTACTGCTGTTACCATACTTAGTTTAATCCCTTGGTAGTGGAAGCTTGGATCTCCTTGATGCCAACCACTTATCTCAGACGCATCAGTGCCAATTAAGAGGCAGACCAAGCTTGTCATTTGTGAAAGGAAAAGTGAAGAGCAGGGTGAATGCTCTCATAATGGTTTCATTCTAGTTTTAAAGCTGCCTGTTTTAAGCTTAAAAATATGAGACATTTGTATTAATGGGAACCAATGCCCAATTCTAGGAACAGTTCCAGGATGCATACATACCCCAAAACAAAGCTACCAGTGTCAGAAGTACTAGTAGAAAAATGAACTAGGCTGACCAAGTAGATTATTTTTCCCTCTGCTTTACATAAATCTAATGTCACATACATAGTCATGAAGTTAAATTTAGGTCAATAAACTACCAGAGTATAATTTTGAAAGGTCAACAAACTACCAGAGTAAGGTTATACTTCTAATAGTAAAATATGTTTATTATTAAAACCCTTAGCCGTTCTAAAACCAAGATAAATGTCTAATCTTCACGAACTACAGTTAGTGAATAAATTTGTGTACTTTAGAATATAACTCTCTGCTTTCTATTGTCATGGTGTGCTATGGCTTTTTATTGCTATACGTTATCAGAAATGAACTAGAGCAATCTGATTACAAATAAATAATGGTAGCTGGACTGGATGGAAAGAAAACTCTTTGTCTTTTGACTTCTGTTACAATATCTTGTCAAATGAAACCATGACAATGTGAAAGCTAATGTCAGCATTTTTGCTTTAAGCTGCATTTCTTATGGCAAATAACAAGCAGTTTCCAATATGCACTGTGTAACAGTGCAGGCTGCAAGTTACAGTTCACAAACCAATGCTGTGTCACCATGCCCTGATCCCAAAAGGAAGGTGGTGATCAGACAAAACTGACCAAAGTGATACAGAACATAGCAACCCAGGCTGGCCCATGCCAGCTGCTCTCTACCTTCCACAAATGGGCACAGGTACAAAGAATGAAGACATTCCTGTAAACCCTAAAGGAATGTTAGCATCTGTCTTTAGCACCGCAGTACATACAGATCTCCCAAAAGCAAGAGCACAGGGGCTTTTATGACATCAGAACATGGCAAAGCATGGAGTCACCATTTATTCTATTCCCTGACAGAAATTCTAAGAGCTAAACACAGTATTAACTGGTCACTTGTTTGTATCTCCATAATGAAGGTATGTACCTAACCACATGTACTTAGCCATTAGTAACTACTTCTGTGTCTAACAAACCTAAATACAGTTATTACCTCACACTGATACTAGCCCTTTACTGCTCTGAGGTATTACACAGCAGCACAATTAAGATGGAAGACTTCCTCTTTTCAAAAAATATACTCCTTTCACTTAGTACTGTTGTCCTGTCATCTAATCCATATTCTGCATTTTCAAAAGTCCCACACTATAAACAGTTTATTATATACAAACCAAATCTTTTCAAAAAACATCAGAATGTCTCTGATAAAAAGATCTAAGTAAACAATACATCTCTTTTCCTTTAAGATTGTTCCAAAGCAGATAACCAGTTAATCCTAAGCAGCAGTTCCTCTCTACTCCAAAACACATGTACACCATTGGCTAGCAGTCTGAAGACTCTAAAGGGGCTTCAGTAGGGCAGAGAACACAGAACAGCAAATGCTGCAGCTGCTGGGGGCAGCTTTGTACTTTATTTGGAAACCCTCACTCCACAGACTAACAGAAAGAGCCCCAGTGTCTTGTAGTCTGTTGTGGCTTTTCATGGAACAAAACAGAAGCTGAATTTCTATTTGACACCAGCAAACTCTTGATTTCAAATTTTTCCCCTTACCTACTGCATTCTACATACGTATATAAGTATAAGCAGCCACAGCTCTGAGTATTTTTAACATGTTTAAGAGGGCAGCAGTAACCTCTCTATGCTCATAGATAAAGCAGTCCAATTCCTATGTCTCCTTCTTCATCTCCTTTTGTTTCTCCTTTTTTGCCAAAAAAGGCAACCTTTTTTGACATTTTTCCCACCAGAAAAAAGGGAACAAGGTTTTACCTTTCAAAAGATAAAACTGAACTTACAAAAAGCCAGAGCTACTCTCAAACCCAAGTTCCTCTGCATGCATCCACTGGTACCCCTGAGACTGGAGTAACTAAGGAGGTGGCCTCCTGATAGTTTCCCTGTAAGGAGTCAGGAAACATCTTACTTCAAGAAGCCCTGCTGTCTCTGTCATTACTCCTTCATAGATAGATAGTGACTCCTTAGACAACTGGCTCCCCTCCCACTGCTATTTGACTCTAAATTACATCAAAAGTGAGATTTGCAGTAACTCTTAAGGTATCCACAGTGATTTAAGTGCATCTGTGTTTCTGCCCTGAATCCCTGAATGGCCTCAGATGAGATAGTACTGGGCAGAGAACAGACTGCACAAAGCCACTCTGAACCCAGGACCATTCTCCACTACTCAATTCTTAGTGAAGGAATAATTCCATACACAGCACACACACTTTTCCCCTATAAGAAAAGGCTTTAGTCCTGAACTCAAGTATTGCAAGTGCTTTGTCAATTCTTCAATACAGTGGGGTGTTTTCCAGGATACATGAGTCTCATGGAAGTATCAAATGCAGAAGGTTCCCCAAGTGTCAAGGCTTCCATTGAAGCACCATCCCCCAGATTCCATCAGCATTCCAGCAGGAAAGTTGTTTCCCATTGCTCACAGGAGAGGTGGGGGCACCCGGCCTGCTCTGTCCCCAGTGACAGCAGGGACACTGCCAGCCTTCCAATTAAATCCAGGTGTCACCAGCTTAATTGGAAGGTGGCAGGGTTGCATAGCTGTCAGAGGACATGAGTTTGGCCAGCAGTATTTGCATTCCTGGTAGCAAAGGCAGAGTGAGAGCTGGTCAGCTGTCACAGTCCAAGCTGAGTTTGTGAGTATGACAACTCAAGGGAAAAGAAAACCACCAAAAACAAGCCAAAGTCTTTCCTGTGTCAAGTTCCACTCACAGCCATAGCCATCTGCTCCCCTGTCCCCAAGGACCCAAGCTACAACAGCTGGTGCCAGCTGGTTCTGGGGTCCCTAAGGCGTTTCACGCAGAGAACTGTCTGTGGCCCTTGCCAGAGCTAAGGAAAGTCATGCAGAAGGTGTTCTACACCATCCAGCTGAAGGATGCACACAAATACTAGAGCAATTCTTACCTGGCGAGCAGCCGGTGTTCAGATTGCACAAAGCAGCCCCCTCTGCTCACCACATAGAGGATAAGCAAGTCATCAGGAAACCCCACATATTCAGCCTGAGTCATCCTAGAGCAGCAATTTGCAAAACCAACATTTGCATGTTCAGGAATACTAGTTTGAAATCTGCTTAAGAAGTTCAGAATCCCTGTTTTATTTAAAACCTCTTTCAAAACTGCAGCCAGAAAACACAATCCAGTTTGACATTTTTTGCAGAGTGAAACTCTCCTTCCTACTGAAAATGGTATAGTAGGGTAGGAAAGTCCAGACTTATCTCACACTCCCTCTCACTTAGCAAACGAGACAGACTCCCAAGTGCCACTGCATTCAATAAATCCACTCAAATGTTAATCTTTTGACATTTTTATCTTCACCATTACTATTTTAGTTGCTAACAAAGTTTTCAAAACTTCTCTACTCCCCACCATATAAGTAGCATTAAAAAAAAAAAGTTGGGACTGAAGAAAATCCTCAAATTATTCCAAGTAATTTTATAGTCCACTGCTATAGTTTAAATAGGAAAGGATAACCCAAACATCAGTGCTTAAAATTAGTCTGAGGTTAGTTACCAGCTCTGCAAATGTAACCTGTTTTTGCTTCAACCTTACAGCACGACAGCAGCACAGCTCTCTTCCTAAGGGAATCAGTTTCAGCAAGAGCTGATCCAGCTGCTCTTTGCCAGAAGGACCAAAGCTCAGTGTATTCCAGGGGGAGGAAAAAACAGAAATCTGATCAAATACATTAAACCACCAAACTGCTTGGGTTCAGCCAGACCTTAAAGATCATCTAGTTCCAACCTTCCTGCCACAGGCAAGGACATTATCTACTACACCAGGCTGCTCAAAGCCCACTTGATCTGGAACTCTCAAGGGATTGGGCACGCACAATTTCCCTGGACAATCTGTTGCAGTGCCTTGCCACCTTCACAGTGTCAAATTTCTTTCTTATGTCCAATCTCAATCTGCCTTTTTACCCAACCTGAGTAAAACCATTGTCCCTAGTCCTGTCACTGGTAAAAGTTTTTACCACAGGCTCTGGTAAAAATCCTCACTCATTCTTCTAAAACCTCTGGAAGTATTTTAAGGCCACAGTAAGGTCTCCTCCTTTTTTCCAGACTGAACAATACCAATGTTCTCAGCCTGTCCTCCTAAGAGAGGTGCTCCAGGCCTGTGATCAAATTTTAGTATAAATTCCTCATGGGATTACGCTGTCAAATCATATTTCACAAAAAATCACTACAAAATCGCAGTGCAGTGCGATTTGATCTACAGTGTCATTTATGCTATTGTTTGTGTTGATCCTAAACAGTACCTGATCATTGCCGAGCAGGGCAATTTCTACCTACCCACACACACTTTATCGGACATGCTACTACAGTTCTGTCTGAGAAATTTAGGGCTATGTTGGAAGAAAGCATTCTCCTAACACATTTGCATGCATTTTGAGTTTTCTTAAATAATTTTGACAAGTTTGCAAGGGATCAACATTGTATGCATCCTATTATATAATCATTGTGCTGCTTAAACATCTGTATTTTTAATATTAAAATATTAAACTACTGCCATGTCAATCAAACAGCAGTTTAATGGGAGACTAAATGGGCTTATCACATTTCAATCAAAACAATAGAAATACTGACATACTGTGGCACAAAATTAGTATAAATAGACTTTATTGAAGTCAGTACCCTTGTACTGAAGCCAAAGATTGTGTCTACAGAAGCACAAGTTGTAACATTTCACAACTTCTAAAAGGAATGTCAACAATTACAACGATCATGCATACCATGGTCGATAATCACATTTTTAGAAGCATTTTCAACCATTTCTAAAGAAATGCTTATAACATTGTTATATATAGAACTACTTTCAATAAACTGCAAAACATTGATTAGCTTTTCCAGTATGAGCTACAGTGTCAACACAAAAGGGAGGCATAAATGTTTAATTTATGAAATCAGAATGGAATATTTACTGTAAAGAAAAATTAAAAAGCTTTCAAATAAAGGCCATTATTGAACCAAAGTGAAGAGCACAACTTGAACTTTGAATCCTTTCATCTCTTAAAGCTGTCCTCTGAATAACTTCAGTTCAAAGCATAAATTCAGTACTGTGAGTATTCCTTGGACTGAAGTTTGGCAATGATGCGATCCAACTGTCTCTTTGCTTCGCATTGTGGAAAATTGCTCATGTCATAATATTGAGGGGCAATTTTCACCAGCCTGTCAAAAAAGGAAAAGCTTGTTACTGATACTCAAACTTTAAGATGCATCTTACAGAAATTCTGCAACTAAAGAAGACAAAGGTTATCCACTATTTTCAGCTCATTCTGCAATTCTAATTTTCTAACTGAAATTTACACACATGCACATACACTTAAAATGGCAGTGCCATCCTGACCAAGTGCCCAAGTCCAAAGCAAAAACCACACACAAGAATCTCCTGAGATGCTGTCTGACCATGTGCCCCTTTACAGACTCTCACTGCTGCTTCAGAACCTGCCAGGGTAACCCACACAGCCAGAGCCTCTGGCTTAATGTCAAGAGTCCATCAGCCACAGAAGTCTATGCAAACATCCACTTGTGTCAAGAGTACAGCTCAGCCTTAGCTGTTTTAAACTTAAAAATACATAGGCTGTGTTTCCCAGCTTATGAATCTTTAAACTCTTCCTGCACAACAGAAAATCACAGCAACAGAAGAGCTTCCTATCTCCCCAAAGCTTACTACAACTTGGTAGTTGAAGTACAACCTTAAAGACAGGCAAGATGCTTCACATCTCTGCTTGTCTGCAGAAATTCAGGCTTCTGATTTCCTTGATATACTTAGTTGATGAATAAGTATCATGACATGGTAAATTGTACCACTATTAACACCTCTTTCCTTAGAATTTTAAGAAAGCATGAAATGCTACTCAGAGCCTTCTGAAAAAATCAGATAAAAGAAATCCTAGATCTTGAGAACAGAAGCACTGATACTCAAGTACTGGTATCTCCTAACTCAGGTATGCAAGTGGGTGCTAGGACATACCCCCAAACCTTGCAACTCCAAGCAGCTCAAAGCTTACTGAAGTAACTGGTTTTAAGTCAAGCTGTGCACTGCACACAGAGCCCAGGCATCAGAGGTCTAAACAGAGAGGTCAAAACCCACGAACAGGCACAAGTGCCCACACAGAAAACCTTTAGTCATCTACAAGACCTCATGTCCATACCACTGGCATTCCTCAAACCATTTTTGTAAAACTAGCTTCAGGAAAAGTGGAAAGAAGTACCTCAACTTAAAAAAAGGGAAAAAACACACCAAGAACTCTAGAGTAGATCATGATTGTTGCAAGACTCTGGCTTACCATTCCGGCTTGATGTCTGTACATGTTCGGATGTAATTCTTCGTTGTAAGGACAAACTCATTATAGAGCACCCATTCTGGTTTGTGATCAAGAACAGTGGAGGGATGTAACTGCACCACCTGGTTATCTTTCACTGTTAAGTAATGCCCTGTTCGCTCCAAATGTGCCACCTAAATAAAAAGACATTTTTTTCATTAACCCAGGCAATTTGTAAATGAAGCAATTTCAAGCTGATTGTTAAGTGTTCTACACAAAACATACTAACCCAACTTTCAAACCTCATCTAAATTTGGCACATTACTTGACCACTTCAAGTATTCATGGTTTTTTATAGGCACAATCAAGATGCCAGATGTTTTTGCTAAGTACCATGGTATGTGTATATTCTAATACACAATTCAAGCAACATATAAAAATAATTATCACCCAAAGAGAACAGTCATTATTAGAACAGCTGCACTGCAAACAAAGTACTGGAAGGAAATATATACTGGACAGGTTTGCAACATCACACAAAGTCAACTGTGGTCTACTATAGACATCTGCTTCAAGCATTTAATTTGCAGTAGCCACTGTGGGACCAGTAAGCCACAATGTTATCCTTTTATGAGAGAGGTCTCACTACAGCATGAGTTTCAGAGCTGGAAAATGTAGGTTCAGCGACACACTTGTGCTGTGACCTTGGTGAAAATCAATTAACCTCCCTCTGACTAAGCTTCTTGCTCTATGAAAAGGAATAATGCCTGCCTTGCCAAGATGCTCCGATACCTAGCTCATTAAGATTTGGTAAAGCAGACAGTTATCCTCAGAATGATATCCTTTGTATGAACAGCTAATCTAACAGAAAAAGTAACTAAAATTAACCCTTTGATATCAGTAACTGAAAATAACCTCATCTTAGTTTATATATATATACTCAAACACGGAGTAAAAAGATTAAATAGGTTGGGCAATGGCTGAAAGACATCAAAAAGACATTTTTAATAAGATCATTAGCTGTTTTCCTTTAATATAGACTGTATAATTCCTTGTTTCCTTGAATTCTTAGGCACATTTTATCTTTTTTTTTTTGCCTAGTCAAGAGCAAATTCCACCTATTAGATTTAAACCCCAGGCCTTCTAAAGCAATAGCTACCTCAAGTTTTAAGCCAGAATATCTCTTTACTAAGAAATTACTTACTTGGAGTGTACTTCTCTTTAAAATGTTATGACATTATTATCCAGAACATGTTTTACGAGTGGAACGAATTATTTCAATGGTTTACAAATTTTGTCACACAAGATTTGAGAGGTAACACTTTATTTCAAGTATGGGAAACCAGAAGAGGTTCCTTTAAATGGAGATCAACAGCATACTGTCTGCAATGATTTAGGCCTAATTTTATACAACTCAATACAACATTTGTAGTATTAAATAGCAGTATAGGTGCAAACCAGACTAGACTAGACACTTATGTGTCACATGCCTAGCACAAACACAGCACAGCTTGCTTGGGATTATGATTTTTTTTCAAAGGAAGTTTTGTTTAAAATCAATTTCATTTTTCAGATCAAGATTACACATGCATATAAAAGTATCTGTTTTACCTCTTCTAGTTCTTCCTAGAAAAGGTCAGAACAATGCATTATTTAGGTCTCATTCTAGAAAAGTGTGCTGTTAAATTCAATACAATTTACCTTTAACACCCCAGTCTCACTCATATGTATTAAAACAGTAAAGTCTTGTACTCTAGCTTTCTCAAATACAATTTCCTTTTCCATGTAATTTGTAATGGTAGAGTTATGTTTCTTACTGACTTTGTATAATTCTGAAGCATACTCAAAGAAAAATAAATGCTACAGAAATGTAGTTATGTCTTAATTTCCAGGGAAGGACAAGAATTGGAATAACCCCAATTGCAAAGAAAATGTTTCCTCAGATCACTGATATCAGGAATAAGCCACCTTTAGGTGGTTATATACTATTGTGACTGGCTTCAATCTCGAGGTACCAGTGAGCTGCAGTATTTGTCCTCTTTAGATGTTTCTACAGTGTGCTTGTTGGCACACACCTTGGTAAAGAATTTCAGGGTCAGTGATGGCAACTCTGTAAGGAAATACACAGTGAAGCTATGGCTCCAGAGCAAGCCACAGTGATCTGCCAGCTGCTGCATTTTCCTGCTCATTCCTGGTCTGCAGTATTCCAGCACAGCTGACCGAGCCCATTCTTTCTTCCACTCTGTAAGTGGCCTGCCAGGTCACTGAGCTGAAAGAATTTAGAATGGGCTCAGGCACACACCAAGGTTGACATAAGGGAGCAAAAAAGGACAAATGAGAGGCAACTTATATCACTCCTCTGAAACCCTGGCTTGCAAGCAATACCAGTGCCTGAAAATACAGGGGTGGTTGGACCAGGTGTCCTCCAGAGGGCCCTTTCACCTCAACCAATCTGTGTTGTTTTTCAGAGTATAGACACCTTCTGTATGAGCTTCTCGAGTATGAGCTTCTGCAGAAACCACAGGGATGTACAAAGTATGTCTAGGAACTGGGGCATTTTTTGAGGAGCAGTGGTAGCAAGCAAGATACTACAAAACATACCTGAACCCTGAGATCACCAAAAAATTAGGTTGAACATGACCCTAGAAGAATGGGCAAGTGCCAAGGCAGCCCAGGTATCTCTGCAACAAATTACTCTGCAGCCCCAGAAAGCCCACATGGCTGATGATTTAGACAATCATAACATTTCTGTGAACATGACAAACCCAAATGGAAACAGGGGTACATACCACCAGAGGAAAATGTTTCACTTCAAGTTCGCATCACAATTTTATTGAGAATTACACACCCTCCTCTGAAATTTTAAGTATGCTTGTGCTTACTTACTAGTTATCATGTTATTGAACCTAAAGGGCAAAGTCAAGGGTCTTCAAACAAACATTAATACTAAACTCAAATGCATTTGCAAGGTCCAAAGTAAGAATAGTATCACAAGATCCAACCCTTTTAGATTCAAGGCTATACACTGTGGCATGCTACTCTTGACAGATAGTTTAGATAAACAATTGGTCTTTTTTCTTTCTGACAAAAGAAGGCTAGCATGCACCAAAGGAACCCTGGCAGTAGCCTGGATTTCCAGAATTTCTGCTTGCAGCACATGCAAGAGTGTTTCTGAATCTATTAAGTTTTACACCACTCTTCTGCATTTTTAAAGAGCAAAATGAATACTATTAAATGCACCAGTGACCACCTTTGTGTCACAGGTTTATTTTATTACCATTCAATTATTGTAGGAGCTTGATTATGTAAAGACTTCAAAATATACATAATTCCATACAAGAAATAAGCACCAAAGAGTGAGTAGCATCAAGAATGAGATTTTAATTAGAAGGCAAGTCATCTGACATCTTACTTCCTGTACAGTATTGGTCATTTAAGTTTATCCTCTTAGTCACCATGTATATAGCCTGTGTTTGACAAGTCACATCTCCCAAAAAAGATTCCAAGCTTGATGTGTATACCTTTCTAGCCAAGAGGGCCAACAGTATCCTGGGGTGCATTAGGAAGAGCACTGCCTGCAGGATGAGAGAGGTGATCCTGCCCCTCTACTCAGCCCTAGTGAGGTTCATCTGAGTCTTCAGACCTGGGCTCCTCAGTACAAGGGAGACATGCAGCTCCTGGAGCAGGTCCAAAGAAGGGCTATAAAGATAAAGGGACTGGAATATCTCTGTTACAAAGAAAGGCTGAGGGAGCTGGGCCTCAGCCTCAAAAAGAGGAACCTCATTAGTGCCTATGAGTATCTGAAGGGAGGGTGGCAGGAGGAAGGAGCCAGGCTCTTTTCTGTGGTGCCAAGCAATAGGACAAGAAGCAACAGATAAAATGGTTCGAAGTTCCATTTGAACATGAGGAAGAACTTGTATACTGTGCAGTAACAGAGCACTGGAAGAGACTGCCCATAGAGTTTGTGGTTTCCCTCACTGGAGATATTCCAGAACTGTCTGAACACAATCCTGTGCCACATTCTCTAGGATGACTCTGAGCAGGGAGGTTGGACCGGACAATCCAACTGTGGTCCCTTCCAACCTGACCCATTCTTTGATTTGAAAACACAGAGGGCTTGCTTCCAGCTTTAAACTGATTTAAATTTTCAACTATCAGTTCTTGTTCTGTCTTCAATATTCGACTGAAAATACAATGATAAAAACCTAAGTTGCTTTTGACAACTGATAAAAAACAAAATCACTAGAGGAAGATGGACCCATCCTTAAAATATTCTGTCATTTGCTTGCCTTTTCTAATTCATTTCCTTAGTTTACCTTCTGTAGAGTAATTATTTTTTGCTTAGTCTTAACCACAGTTACTTCAGCTAATATTTACACTTTAAAAGATTCTAAGCTTAGTTTTCAATGGATATCAGGGATAAGCCTCCGTTAAGGGGGTTACCTATTCTTGCGACTTACTTGGATCCCCAACTAACACTAAGCTACAGTATTTATCCTATTTAGATTTTTCTATAAAGTATGCTTAGTTACTTAACCAAGAAGCAGGAGAAATAATCTATACTTAGTTCCGGATCTATATTACCAAATTACAAATATATTACAGTTGTATAATATGCTAATTCCTTTCCCTAAGACAGGCTACGTTCAGAAAAAATAATTGAGAAATCAGTACTTCTCTTTTTGCAAAGATCACTCTTGCTGTATTTCACATATCCTTTGCATATTCTGATGTGTGATTCAGAAAGTTACTTTTTAAAGTTTTGCATTTTAAGAACTAGAAGAAATCTGAGAGAACACAAAAATTTTAAAAGACATTTAACTTCTTGTCAATATCTATCTTTCCAGAAATTTTACTATACACAGAACTGTTGACAGTTTTAAATTATTTTACTTTTCACTTTGCTTGTCTATGACAGATTTACTGGAGTTCAAATTTGCATTTAAATATGAAGGGTAGAGATGACTCATCACCAGCAGAAATTCCACATTTATTTGTCTGACACACAACTGAAGGCAGGTAAAAACAGAGTACTTAGTACTGATTAAATAACCAGTACTAGTACTACAGTCAGTACAAGCCTATACTGTCTTGGTTAGTACAGAAAACTCTACAGTGAAGTTTTATGATTCGTTTTAGGACAGTAGGCAATTAACGAAGTATTAACCATGCAGTAAATGAGAAGTATTTCAAGACAATGGCTGCTACTGCTTTTTCCAATGCACACTTCTTTTTGCAATTTAGAGTGTTTGAAGAATAAACTTTGCTGTGTGTTGTACACAGATCTCAGTACTTTACATGCAGAAACTATCTACAGTACATGCACACATTTTTGCAAATACCCACTCTTGAAATTCCACACATGTTCTGTACAAAGAAGACAAAGGATGATGTATGCATTTCATTACTAAGGTTTTCTGAACAAGAGCCCCCAAATGCTACAGCCTGAATATTAGCTTGGCAAGAGTATGATGTGTATATAGACTTAAAATCTCTAAGTAGTTCAGCTGCTGGTAAATAACATTTGATTATTTAAAATTTCTCTACTGAAGGTTTCTTAAAGAAATGTGGAATTCATCATAGAAGGTTCAGAGTCAAGGTCAAATAGGTACCACACTATCATGGAGGTTTAAAGAGCTGAAGAAACTCAAACTAAAATAGACTGAAACACTTTGAAGCAGAAGAGTAATGGCTGAAATGGCTTCCACTCCAAACAGTTTCAACACGTCTGCTATAGCTATCTCTTGATACAACCCAAAAATTCAATTGGGCATTTTGGCTGAGAGAGGTAGTAAACCACCTACTGACCATGGAAGCCCAAAGAGACTTCCATATAGGCTTTAATTTTCATCTTGATGAGCCTACTCACTACTCTATTCACAGCAAAAATACTAAGTCAGATCTTTAACTCTCAAGACACAGAGATCGAAAACCTACTTGTGCTAACACTGGTGCAGCTCCTCATGCATGGGAAATAGGTGTTTTCTAATAGGAAAACACCGATTAGAAGCAGAGTTTCACTCTGAGCAATATAAAACAAACTGAGAGCACACCAACTTCCAAGTACATGTGTTGGTCCCCACAGGACCAATTAAGTGAAAGAAGGCATGGGGTATAGTGCCAAACAAAAATGCAGCTGTGGCACTCAAACCTGCCTGGGGCCCAAAATGGAATGCTGGGCAGAATTGTTGTCTTTCAAAACATTTACAGAATTAAAGGTGTAGGTGGGAATGTGTTCTGAAGATTTGCCAAGAAATATGCAGAAAACGTGTCCCAAATTCAAGGACTGAACACAGTTACAGCCTACTTGTCTGAAAGGTTACAGCAAGTAAGGCTTTAGAACCATTTAATTATTCAAAAGCACCCAACAGCCTTAATCTTCTATCTGCATTACAGTGAAATGCAGTTGCTGACATTGATATTTCTGTATTCTGAAAACCCAGAAACATGTTTCTGCTGCAGACTACCTGGCTGAGCCCTGGAGACAGCGCTTGGCAGGGGCAGTTTAAGGACAGGGTGCCCAAGTCTGTGCCCCAGTAAGAGCAGCGCTTGTCAGGCCCGTGCCATTTTCATCTGCACAGCACTGACCAACTGGCAAGAGTTTGTGTTTAAACACCTCAAGAGTGCACCCCAAGGGAAAAATTAGGAAATGCCATGGGCACTGGTCAGCCTCTTAAAGATAACAAGATTGTGCTCTCCAGAAGTAAGGTATTAGGCTCTAGCAGAGATGTTGCAGAGACGTGTCAAATGCTTGTTTGCTATGAAAAGCATTATCGTAACAGTCCAGAGTCCATGAGGATGAAGATTCACAGTTTGTATCTTCAAGAGCCAGCAAAGAGATTCTAGCAGTCATAAGCATGAATGTTGAAGAGAAAAAAAAACACAGCAGGATGAGAGTAAGGGAAAAACAAATCAAAAAACCAAACAAACAAACAAAAAAAAACAAACCCAAAAAAACAACCACAAAACAAAACAAAACAAAAAACCCAAACCAAAACAACAACAAAAAAAAACCTTAAAACCCCCCAAGCAGCCTGCATTGTAGCTTGGGGCATGCTTAACCTGAAATGCAAAGCATGCAGGTGGCAGCACTGGAGACTGGCTTCCATAGCATCCTGGCTTCATGTATTTCAAACAGTATACATCTTGAAATTACAAAAATGCTCCAGTACTCCAGTATCTGACTCATGTAAAAAGTGAAATATAACCATGGAAAAATATACAAAACAAAATACTCTCTCTAAAGACCACATATTTTTCGTATGTATATACCACTATACGTCCCCTTTTGGTACCAGATTACAAATAACTAGTAAGATTGCCTACAGCTTTTTTTTTCCATTTGACTGAAGAATCTGCTACTTGAGCCATCACCTAGCAACGTGACAAAGACTATATGGCAGTATAGTTAGCCACACGTACTTTAAGTAATGTTTACTAAGTTTTAGTAAACACATACCTGCATGAAATACCCAGTAACTAATGCCTTTCTTATGTTGATGTAATAATCTCGGCTGGTAAAATCTGTGCTTCTACGAGGCAAATTAAATCTATCCATGATTCGTGACAGCTGTTGGCGTACATTGTCTGCAGACATCAGGGACCTGTAGTTAATGAAGTTGTCATAACACCACTGAACCGACTCATGATCTGCAACATTAGAAAACAAGAATCAAAATTAGAACAAGTAAATAAAATAGAAACTAACTGATTCATCAGTCAGATTAACCAGAAAAAAAAAAAATCCATGAACTTTTATAAATGATAACAGCACTTGGTTTATTCAGTTGATTTCTTGCACTAGGTAACTTCCCAAAACTTTTCTATTCAGTAAGCACGTGGTCAGGACAGAAGAAAGTTTTTTCCCCTCACAATATAACAAACACAATCACTGTTTTACTGAAATACCACACCACTACATTTTGAACACTCCAAAAATCTCATCCTGCAACTAGAAAAACCACCTTCCAAACCTGACATGTAAAACAAAGTGATGTCAGGAACACTGCACAGCCTTTAACTGCAGCATGCAATGAACATGTAAGACAACTGTACATAACTACGCTGTATTTGAGAAAGGAAACCCTACTTAAATTAAGCACTCAAGTAACAGCTAAGAGCTATACAGTCTGTTCTAAGTGTGCCACCTCACAGCAGTTAAAGTAAGTGTGACTGCTAAAATACAGCCACCGTAACAGAACTCTGTACTCAACTGTTCCTACTGCTGACAGCTCTGAGAAATCTGATGAAACAGCAAGCCTCAGCCATTCTGTCAGTATAAATACCTGCATGTTTCACATCAAGAAACCCAGTTCTCCCTAGCAATTCTCTGACTTTTCAAGCAATGCTCTTCTAATCTTTATCACTTTAATAATCCAACAAAGCCAGCCTTAAAAATTAAAATGTAAGGTAACTCTTGGAAAGAAGAGGCTCTTCTTAATTTGCACTGAAAAGAACGATGGTTAGGGAAGTCAAGCTAAGTCCAAGTTCTTTCTTGCATTTTACCTTACAGAATATATTTTAAATGAACTATGAATGAAGCTGTTGTATAGTTATGATTCTACTGTGCAGTACTGTAGCATACTACTTTCTGAGCCAACTGAACTAGGCATCATAAATAAACCATAAATGTTTTATACTGTTCTAGATACAAACAGTAGTAGCATTTTGTCTTCTGATCCCAGAAGTCAATTCACTATTTCACAAGATGATTCCTGAAATAATTGCATGCCTCAGTAACCTAAGTATTAAAGCAATGGTTTCCAGAAACATGCACAAATTGTCTGCAAGACATTGTGGATCCTAGTCACGAGAAAGCTAACAGGAAAAAACACAAGCAACATGTATCTTATTAACAAATGTTTAATAGAAGTTTCTCAGCTATTGTTTGTATTGTAAACTGAATGCATTTGTTTGTACTTCTGCACTTATTTTGGATTCTCACATGACAGCATTAGAAGGTTTCAACAGAAAATTTCTAAATCAAACCTCTAAAAAAAGAGGCATTAAGCTGCATTTCTTTTTACATAGGATAAAAAGACTGCAAGTTTTTTGTTTGCTAACAGGAAAGTATAACTAGAGCACCTAAGTTTATATGGCTGGCAGTTTATAGAAATCTTTTTACTTGCCACGAATATAAGTCACTGTTAAAAAAAGTAGGTCACTTCCTTATTTTTCAAGAGAATTCCTAACTTCACCTGTGTTCATTCTTATCCTCTTCGAGCTGCTAAAATATAGTTCAGTTATGGTGAAGAGGATCATACATTTTCTCTAAATTCCATCCACAAAAATGATATAATCAAAACATATGTATCACACAGTTCTGTGTTACTTCTTGTTGATGCATTGCTTCTCAATCTATTCCAAAGCCTTATTACAGAATTCCTAACCATATTAAGCTAGGATTAAAAAGGCTTTTGTTCTAGGAACATATCCTTCTCCAAATTCACAGCTTTTTCTGCACTGCCCTCCCTGAAAAATCACTAAGCAATTACGCAGATTTTTTTATAATTAATGTTAGATAAAGCTCCAATATTTCTTAATTACAGGAACACTTGCTTCCTTCTGTCTAAGGTTACTCAGCATTGATTTAAAAGCCTGGCTTGTTTGCATGCTCATCAGTTTATTAAAAGATTGCTTGGGTAGTTTTTTTGGTTTTGTTTGACCCCCAAAGGAAAAAAGCACTTAAATAACAAAACCCAAGCCTTTCAAGCGTCCTTGGAACCCAGAAACACAAGTTGGCAGCACAAAGCTAACAAATAATTTTAGAACAGCCACAGACTTACTTTGCTTGAAAGCATGGTAGACATTCAGCAACGTCAAATGATCTCCATCAATGTGGGCAAACCTCATCTTGGCTTCATCTGCTGCTTTCTTTGCTTCCGTGGGGCGAACAAAACACTGTGGGACTAAACAAGGTTGGTATGGGCCCAACACAAACGCCCATATCGATGAGTCACGCATTCACAGATAGAGGAACAAGGCCTAGCTAGGTCAGTTCACAGAGCATAGGGCAGGGCAGGATGGCCTCCAAATGCATCTTGGATTGTTTACTACCTTGATTTGGTACATCAACACCTAACCACATCTGTAAGACAAGAGGGTTTCAAAGCTACAGAGTACCTGATTATTTTAATAGAATTATATGTACGCATCAAAATCTCTAGTCTGAAGGCCATCAAGGTTACCTACACAGACTGGAAGGCTAAACAAATCTTAGTTCAAATCCAGTGCTGATAGCTCTACCAGGAGCTAGTATCCCATGGAATGAAACTCTTGAATTGCAAATTTGCTTCTTCAGAAAGCCCCTACAGACAAAGTAAATAGTTCTGAAACTGTAGTGTATTAGCACAGTCTAAACCAACTTGAGGTTTGATTACTGCAAGTCTGTTACTAGACAGAACACACCAGTCAAGTCTCTTCCAACATGGTATTGCTATCAGCACTGGTATACAGAAGTATGCATGAATGAAGATATTAATAAGTCTAAAGGCTGTGATGGTAGCGGTAGTGGTGGAAGGTTAAACCGTCCTTTGGCACTACTTCAAATAAAATATATATATCAAAAAATGCAACATTATGAGCTTTCATTATCATTGTATTCTCTTACATACATCTGATTCATCTCACTTGATCCAAAAACTATGTTTTACCATTTCTTTTCCAGACACAAACTAGAAAAGACCATAAACAGTATTACAGCCAACTTAATTCATGGTCTGTCAGCATTATAGTATGTTGTAAGATTGGCATCAATCCACAATATCCTGAAAGTATTTTTAAGAGATCTGCTGGAATAGGGAGGTTGCAGCACTAGGTCACCTACTGTGATTCCTTCTAACCTTACCCATTTTGTGATTTACTTTATAGAGATCTACACCAGAAAATAAATCAGTTTAGTTTTAAGCAGGTGTGCTTTTTAAAGAGTTACACTTCAGTAAAATTAATGATTAAATACTAAAAATCCTTCATATTTTTCCAGTTGCTTGGAACTAGCTTAGTTTTCTCATTAATTGAAGCCCTGCAATCACATGAGAACACTTCTTTGCATATGACGTATCCCTATCAAATGAGGGCTTTTTTTGTGCAGTGTTAGGTAGTTTTTCTTTATTCTTAAATCTGCATAAAAGCCCCAAAGCACTAGACAGTGTGAGCTGAACACCAGATGCAACTTGAGAAAAAAAAAATCACACTGTAACAGTGAATCATGGTAACAAATCAACAAAGACCAATGCATTAAAGAAAATGGAAATGCAGGTGTGAAATAAACACCCTGTATAATGGGTCCTGCATTTGAAAAAAGAGATAATATCAAGTGTATTTTAATTTGTAACTCATACTAATAAAAGCAAAATTCAGATTATTGTAACTTAACTCAGTGTTTTGAAAAATAATACTACTTTTCATACCACAGCATGACACCATGGCTTTTATAAAATGTAGTATAATCATTTAATCTGCTCATTTATTTAATGCTATTTTTGCTCTTTTCTGTAACCAAGTTTCCCGTTCAGTCCAAACTAAATATATGGATTGCTATCAACAACCTGACAATCTTTATGTGCACTTAATGCACCAAAATATACTATTACATTGCTGATTTAAAGTGCTTACTTTGGGAAACAGCCCACACAAAGACCAGGACTATGGGTTTTTTAAGAGTAGTGTTTAGTTAAGACTCATACATTAACTAGCTTCAATCCATTTTTTGTTTCTCCCCCAAAACATTTATCATTATCTTGGGGCTTAAAACAAAGAAGGTATCATGGCCTGGGAAAAGGTAAACTGGAAAAGGAGTAAGGCAAATCAGTTGAAGGCCATGAACAAATACTAAACTGACTTGTTCTATAACAGATACTGGGAGGAGAAGGGGGAAGAGAAGAGAGACAGGCACCAACCTACCACCACCTCCGCAATTAAGCCTATCATTTAATTCAAGAAAAATATTATGATTCTGCCCTGCCCATCTGCTCTGAGTCTGAACAATCATAACTCTGAAACAAACATTTTAACTTGTTCTTAAAAACTTTCACATAAATATACTGTAAAACTAAACTGAAGCAACAGATTTTACACTTAGTCAAAACTTTTTTTTCTCTATCCAACCAAGTTAAGAATGTGAGCAATACATCTGCACTGTGGAGAGCCTAGTAAATTACCACATCCCAAAACCAAAAAAGGGTACTTATGAGTAATAACACCCCCATTTCATAACAGATTAAAACCTGCTGCTTGTCCTATGACCTCTACTTATGAAACGAAGTCAGTTCTACACTGTGGGGAAATTAAATACAAGGTTTGCTTGGTAACATTTTACTCTCATTAAGCTCTCTCAGCAAGCAGCTCTGCTCCAACACAAAGCTATTCATGTAACAGCAGCAGAGTACAACTGCACACCTCAGTTAATTTTTATAAAGATACATCTTCCTTGCAAACTTCTTTTTTCTCCTTTGAAAATACTGACTGTTCTCCAGCTTTGCCATTTAATGACTGAAAAATGTATCATGTACAAGATTACAATTTAATATAAATTACACTCTAATCCCCTTGGGAAGACTGATTTATCAAAGTGCAGAAGAATGCACAATACAAAATAGATTTTACTGCCTTAAAAATTAGTGGCCAAGATGACATTTCTGGACCTGACTATGAACCTAAATAGAAATTTCTGTTCCACTAGTCTGATTCTCCACCCCCCAAAATTCCAATATATATACTTTTAACTGCTGTTAAGATCAAACTCTTAGATCATTTTATGCACTGGTTTTCAACATTACTACTCACTAGCTTCAAGGTCTCTACATAAATCCAGAATAACTGAACCCATATATGAAGTTTTTAAAAGCAATTCTAATTTTATTAAAAATAAATTTATGTTATTTTTCTGATGTGGGAAAATTATACTTTCCCCGAACTGAAGATCTGCAATTTGTTTCGTTTCTCTTTTCCTGCTATTACCTGACAACATGGCAGTAATAGATAGGACCTCATTAGAACAGTTGTAGTCACAGCTTGCGATAACCATTTTAGCCAGCTGTGGATCCAATGGAAATTCAGCCATCATGGACCCCAACTCAGTCAAGTCTCCATCATCATTTAAAGCAGCCAGATAATTCAAAAGCTCTAAAGCTCTCATCAGAGTTTCAGGAGCTGAAAGAAAAAAAAATGTAAATTCACACATTAACGAAATGCCTCTGAATCAGCAAAAACCGAGGAAGCACGGACTTATTAGACATAATTTTCTTTTTTTTTTCCTCCATTCACTAGCATCCAAATGCAAGACTGTTACCAAATCCAGTAATCCACACCCAAGCATGAATGAATGGGGGCAGCAGGGAGGGAACACTTAGAAAAGCTTTAAACTTAATCACAAGCTTTGAATATTTTAAGATTACTGCTTTTCAAAATTCAGACAGCAGTAGCATTGTCAAATATTCAGTATCAGTAATATCACTTCTCCCTGCAGATACTTTTTCTCTTGTTCCAAACTAAATAGATCAACAGTCCTAAAATTTCAGCCATGGGAACTCCAGATACCTAGTCTTTCAGAAAGCCAGTAAGAATGTTATCTTTATCTTGCGTTCCTCACACAGTCAGTATTAAGCCACAAAGAAAAATAAAAGGAAATCTAAAAGTCTTTCTGCTCAGCTATCATACATGTTGCACAGAACAAAGAATTTAATTGTTCTGTAGAAATATTTTAAAACTTACAGGCTATGTCAAACTTTTATGTTATGGGAAAAAACCAACAATTTATATAGGTGATTTACATTTATTTACACTTCATTTGACTGATTTACATTTTAAATTAGAAATATAACCCAGTTATTTCTGAAGCATATATGAAGATTTAACACTTAGAAGATGCATATAAACTACAGTTTGAGCCAAATAATGGGTACAGCTTTTAAAATGCCAGCCCATTTTATTTATAAACAGTTGTGAACTGATTGCACAATTAGAATGTGTACTCAAGGTGGTAAGTAAAAAACCCCTCAAATAACAGACTTTCTAATGCCAAGAATTTTGTCTTATTCTCTGAAGGCAAGAGGAGTTCAGTAGCTTCCTTGGTTCCACTAGGAGCTCTTACCCAGAAACAAAAAGCTTGCTTGGATATGACACAGAGCACTAAATTTCAGGATAAACAAAAGACATTCCTTAGAGATTACAATTAAAAAAAAAAAAAAAGAATAAAACAATGCGAGAATTTTTTCCATGTTGTCATTACATAAAGTAGTCACAAAAATAAAGATTGGAAAGATGGAAAGAGATACCTGGAGGATCCATAAAATCAAAGTGCACCAAATCATCTATACCAAGCTTCTTGAGCTGTAATACTACAGATCCTAAGTTAGACCTCAAAATTTCAGGGTATGTGTTGTCCTAGGGGGATGAGGGGGAAAAAAAAAAAAAGAAAATTTGTAACACTTCTTCCAGACACTTTATACTACAGAAGCATTCAAATTCTAATTTTGTTTAATAGCACAGATCTCAACAATCTGAATCAGACATTGTTATAAACACAATGTAAAAACCACCATCTTACCTGCATTTCAGTTTTGTAGGCTTTCTCTGTATAAAGCCTGAAGCACTTGCCTGGTCGAGTACGACCAGCACGGCCAGCTCGCTGCTGGGCAGACGCTTTACTGATCGCAGTCACCAACAGAGACTCCACTCTGATACGAGGATTGTACACCTAGTTCAAAGAGGAGGCAGAGCAGAACAGAAGGTAAAAGAATAAACAATGTTCATAGATAGGACAACTATCTAAACTGCTTTAAACTTATTTTTAAACACAGCGTCTGCACAAGTTGTACGTATGTGAAAAGAAAAACTAGCTGCAAAGGATGCTGGAGGACTTCAAATACAACTGCCTAGAGAACAGCATTTTTTATTCATCTTTTAACAGCAATTCCTGCCAGGCCCCCTGTTCTTAAATGTATTTTTAGATAAGATTTTCATGGCAAAAGTAATGTGTCCAATTTGTTCTACAGAGTGCTAAACACTCATGATGCTTAAAAATCCCATTAAAATGTTGTCTTGATATAACTACGAGGTTCAATAATCATATTCTAGAGATCAGACAAATCTAACATTAAGGTTTTATGCAACTGTAAATATCAGGGTGATGATAAAAGGAAAGTGTATTCCAAGGGTACATACAGACTATCACAGTACAAAATATCTGCTGGTATTTACTGCAGAACTTCCACTGCAGTCATACCTAAACAGCAGCCCTGCCAACTCAACAGGGCTTATGGAAAGGAATACCCTAAAAACAAAGGCAGTAGTCAAACAGTAATTTCAGCTGAAGACATTTTTGGTCCATGTTTAAAAACCTTTCTGGTATGATTCAGTACAAAATATGTACAGAAACCTTAGTTCTTATACTGGAAGAACACCTTCTGCAAGAAGAATTATTTGTGAAAAAAGTTCAGCCTTAATGGTGATTGAAATTTATTCATAATAGTGCACTGGTCGTACTCACATTCTCCTGTGCATCTGTCTCATTTTGCAAACGTTAGAAAGACTAACAATGTGTACCACCATTAAAGGAAAAGACCAAGAAACCAAGTTATAAAGAAAGCTACGTTTAGTGAAAAAACCAAATGAAGACAATGAGATTCATATTTTATGTCGTTACTGGCTTGACTCTAGGAAAGCTACTTCAGTTCCCCTGAACACCCTGTGATGTTAAAAGAACCACAAAAGAAGCTTGATTACAATCTTTGGGGCTGCAACAATACATGATAAATACTGACATGAAACAGCAGGGATTATTTCTTCCCATTTTAATACTGGACCTTTCTATGGTGACTTAAAAGATGATACTTCTAGAACCATTTTTATTTGCTTTCATTTACATTTTATTTACTTTTATTTACAATTTGTTTTGCTTGAGCATAGACACACAGTAAACAACCACACTTCCTACGGTATGTAGAAAAACTATATTCCAAATCTAACACAAAATTCTCACTTTTTTTAAAATAAAATAATTCTGTTTTAAGTTCATGGACTAAGTGCAATCCGTAAAAATCATAAGTTAAAAACAAATCAAAACCAACCACGTTCAAGATTTTAACTGGAAAAGACCTGTCAATGTTTGCAAAGGGAAGAGTAGCCTGAGCAAACCAGATTCCATCAACTTTCCTGCTATAAAGAGAAAATAATAGTACTTACCTTCTGTTTTGCAAAGCCAGGATCAATCACAAACACTACACCATCTATTGTCAATGATGTCTCCGCAATGTTAGTGGACACCACAACCTGTCAAAAAAAAACAAAAAAACCCCGAACAACTAAATCAAACTACTTCCTCCTGAAGATGAAGAGCTCCAATTTTGTCTCTGCACAAAAAAAAGTTTTGGTAAACTTTCCATCACTTTATCAATAACTACCAGAGCAGTGCTCCAAAACTATCACAGGATGATCTGAAATCGACCAGAGGAACTTCTAGTGAAAAGAATGCAATTTTCATCTACTGTTTTGTGCTCCCCTATGGGTCTACTAACAACATCAATGTTAGCTGAGAAAGAGCAAAAATTTAACTTAAGAAACCACTATTCAAATTTCTCACATCACTGGTACAAAATGACAAATAACACTGAAACCCTTTAACATAGTCTATTAATTCTAGCTGTTTACCTTTTTCTGAAAGCCTGAACAGGGTAAACTGGTTAGATAACATTACATTGGAAGTTATATATATTACCAGCACATCATTTTCTTTTATTTGGTTTGAAATAAAGCTGTTACCAACACATCCCAGCTAAAATCATAAATATGTATTTTATTTCTACTTTGTCTTTTTTTATCACCAGATATTCAAACATCTTTACGTATCTTTAATGTTACGTTCTTAGCCTTTCAGAAGGTTAAGTCATATGTGAAAATTAAAGCAAAGGTGACATATCAGAGTTTCGAGGCTTGATTTGCCACCATTTAAATTTTTATGTCCAGCGATGCAGTAACAGGCTATGGATACCATTAGCTTTCATCCCAACAATAACCACACTGAATCATGTCATTATCTCAGAAAAAACCCAAAACCTGTTCAGCACATCATCAAAAGTGCTTACCCTTCACTGCCTCATTCCAGAGCATTCTGTCATCACTGCTTTCAGTTTATCAATTAAAACTGGAGAGACCTCTAATACTTAGTTCAGAATTACAATGAGGGCAGTGACTACTGATTTCCCTTCCTGCTGGCTGATCACTTTGCCAGTCAGCTACTTATCACACTCAGCTGGTCTCTTCTTAAGGTCTAACCTTGCCCAAATACCACAATACATTGAAAGCAGTACTTTGGCAGAAAACACACTGACAGAATTACGTGTTTCACCCTAAAATGACGTGGTACTTAGAATTCCTCAAACAAACAGAAAATACTGTACACGTCATTCACAGGTAACCTGCACAAATTAGTCAAGAGATAACAGCTACAAATATCAGTGCAAAATCTCTATACATTTTCATTCAAAATTTGCAATGCATTAAATATACAAATTAAACTCACACTCTCACATTAAAAGCTTTAGAAAAAAAATCCACATTTAGCTTTAGAGTATACCTCATTTAAGTTATGTGTTTTTCTGTTTCTGCTAATGTACAGAACCATCCACACCCAGATTCTTCAAATCCTAATTACAGAGCAGAGGCAAAACGTTTTTATCCTGCTTTTAACCGCTGATTTCTATTAGGACCCTTCAATATCAGGAACTCAATACAGTTAGTATGCTTAGTCCACAGCGGGTACAGCAATTTTTGTACCTGGATTCACTTAATCTATACAGAACTTTCCTAAAGTAGCAGGAAAAAAGTTATTTACACAGTGAATTTTGTTGCTCATATAGATATAATTTGTTAATGTCACATTGCCTGAAAAATGACAGTAACTGTAAAAACAGAAGACATTTTTTAAAAGGTTGAAGAAATTATATCTTTCAAATCTAAACCAAAGTACAACATTATCTGAACATCAAACAATTGAAATTAGAGCTGAATCATGTAAAATAAATTATAATTACCCTTAGCTCTAGTTTTGAAGTTTCTGAGATGAATTTTAAAACTTTGTTTTGAATATTAAAATATATGTAGTATCTACATGTACAAATATATCTACATTGGATATATATTAACTAGCAAAGCTTAAGATTGATGAAACAAACTAGAATCCAGTTTGAAAAGAAGGGATAAGATGACAAGGAGTCTTTAACATAGGATAACAAATATTAAATCATCGCCATCTGCCTGAATTTTAAAAAAAAAAAAAAAAATTCTCACTAGTTCATAGTATTTGTCTGTGATCATAAGCCTTCTCAAAATAATAGCTGATTTCTTAGCTCAAAGAGGACAAAAAAAGTGCAAAGTTGTCAAGCTGCATCACTGCTAGCTGTTACAATCACTACTACAGCAGAATGCCACACTACTTCCAGCATCTCTCATTCCACAAAGTTAAAGGTCAGGAGATCTCATGCAGTTACTGCAAGCACTTCACTTACACTTGTATGACCATTAGAGCCTTTGAAAGGATTCAGATCACCTACTAGCTCCCTCCTCAGTGGTTCTAAAATCTAGGTTCAACTCCCACAAAGGACTGGATGAAAACAGACATTTTCTTAAAGAGACGGGCACAATAACACATGGTTTACTATACGTACCTCAATCACTAAGACTAACTGAAACTAAACCAACATTTGAAAAATTTAAAAAACATACACACTTTCACTCATAGTTAGAGTTGTTATGGAGATAAAAAGTAAAACATGGAAGCCAGAACATTTCAGCCAAAGCAGGCAAAGAGGAAATTAAATTCAGAGGTCTGTTACCTACACGCTGTGCCTGCTTTTGCCTCTATTTTTTGGGCATAACTTTTCTTGTAGTAAAACAGCTGCTACACGAAGAGTGTCTTCCTCTCAGAGACTGGTACTGGCTCTGTCATTTCAACATAACAAAAACTATGCTCTGCAGTTGTTATCTTATGCAGAAAACCAAAACCTGCCTATTTTGAAGGGCAGAGTTCTAAACATGAGTGAAAATTTAATTAAATACACAGCTATCACCTATTATGTGAAAGCAATTTCATTCATTTAAGTCATTTACAATCACAATTTTGTTGCAGCATTAGTTTCACGATTTTAAACAGAACGCTTTCTGCAACCGACTTCTACAGGAAAAGAAAGATAATTTCACTAAATTTACTAAGTGATTAATTCTTCCAGAACACTGGAAAGTTGTCACTAGTATTCTACATGCATTGTACTGCACAAAAACAACAAATAATCAAGGAACAAACTCTGCCTAGAGCACATAGTATGATTCAGCTTTGACCTTCAAAATCTTAGCTTTGTGACTGCCAGTTCTGTAGAGTAGTTTTGTTTTAGAAAGCTTTAATATTACTCCTTTCTTATAGAACACATAGCTTTACAATGGATTATTGTGAGCATTGGCATTCATTTTATGAAGAAAATTTATCATTGCATTTTAAGTTTTTCCCTCAATTATGCCTAATGAAGGAGCCTCAATTCCTCATTTATTATGACAAAAATACAAACCTTGAACTTCAACATACTTGTTTTAATTTGCACCTTTTCAAACCTTAAGAAACAGATAAAACCTGCCTGACAATCTACCCCAAACAGACAGCCTAAATTGTCTCAAAACAAAACAAAAACAAACAAACGAACAAAAAAAAGTCACATCTGAAAAGAATTACATATGGAAAAAATCCCATCCTCCACATAAATCGTATTTTACATATGAAACTTAAATGAATGCCATTTCCATTCAGTCAAATTAGACTGCTACCACAACATCCTGACCCCACACAGATGGATGACAGAACTTTGATTTGTACTGAGATTTCAAGTTATCTAAAAATTCTTATGTGATAAAATACTGCATTTTTAAGGCTTCAAAAAAAAACCCCAAAACCTTTGTACTTGTTGCTGTCCAAATATATTTAATGGAGCTGAAAGCTGTATTTCATGACCCATGCAACTGTGCATAGCTACTTACAGAGCAGAGCTTAGTATTTACCTTTCTTCCAATTGCTCCATTTTGTTTTTTTGGTGGGGGAGGTTCAAATATCCTTTGCTGTTGCTGTGGAGGAAGGGTGGAATACAATGGAATGATTTTTATGTCACCAACTTCAGGACCTAAGTCATCAATTTCACGTTTTATCCTCTTGCAGGCTTCATCAATCTCCTGCAAAACAAAACAAAAATTGGTTAGAAGAGAATTGCTGAAAAAGGATGCATATTTAGGGCGCTTATGATAATTAGATTAAGTATACACCCTGAAGAACAATTACAATTCTACTTTAAAAAAATAAAAAAAAAATCAATCAAGGTGCTAACTGAATCTGCAATCAAATTTCCACAATACTTCAAGATGTTTCAGCTTCTATACTCTAATGAACAGCCTAATTTGCATTCAACATCCTTTTTCTTTTAGTCATGTTTCCTAATTAAATCTCTACAAATTGTACTAAAATTGAAATCTCTCACCCTGGAATATTAAACTGCACTCATGACCTTTTCAATTTTCACAATCTGAAGGAAATTGATGTGCAAGATATTTAAAATAAGCCAATTAAGCTTTAATGTCACATATCACTAATGCAATTATATGGAAGATTTGCTTCATTGTACCTAATGAGAATAAACACCTTTACAGTATAAACATGGACACTCAAACCCAAACCTTCTCAATCCCATGTTTCAGATCTTACTTTAAAATTAACTGAAATTCCATTTAAGCTTAAGAAAAATCACTGAAATATTCTGAAGATGAAAGATATTTTATGCCTTTTTTCACCATAATATTTTCTAGCCTATTTTCTGCTTACAAAACACAGGCCAATTGTTTTAAATACATTTTGAAACTACTACATTTAAGCGAGCTGGGTGACCAATAGTTATGACAATATCTAAGGAAAATTAAGAGTGCACAGAAATTTAGGTTAATGAGTAACACTATTCATTATCTTCAACTTAAAAAACACAACAGAACCTTCACTCATGTAAGAGACACATGGACCAACTATCAATCTTCTGAACCACTGAAGGGAGAATAAAGTCATGACAAAAAGCAACAGTAGGCAAAAACCAAAAAAAATTATTACAACATACTCAGAGAAAAGAGGGGAGACCCCCCCATTACCACATTCACTAGCCTCATGTTGAAGTGATAATTCAGACCCTAAAGCAACTATACTGAACTGCTAATCTAAAGGTTCTGTAAAATGAGTGCTTTAAACTGTGATTTGAAAGGCAAAAGCAGTCTCCTTTTAAGAAATCATAAATTCAGGTAGATCTCCACCAAATCTGGGTCTTTCACTTGTTTTTAAAGAGATATTTAAATTCTCAGCACAAATGCACTGAGTGTATTTTAAAGCAGCACACACAATACTTGTTCTGTATTGATCAGTGTATACAATTAATGTAAGCATGGCAAAAGGCAGGCTCTTTGATGTCCTTTTAAGAGCCCTTTTAAGAGTAAGCCTAATGCTGCCAAGTAATGCACTGCCAATTAAGGAGAGCTGCAGATATTTACCCAAACCACAAAATTCACCAACAAATCCAACACATCCTCAAAAAATGTAAGGGGTATACAAGAAACTGAGCTAGAATGCCCACTACTTACTGGCCTATTTTTTTATGCAGGTGTAAGAGCCATTGTTCTGCTAACCTCATTTCAAGTTCAGTAACAGCCTCCCAGTTTTAAGGGAGTTAAATATTTAATATAAACAAAAATACAGCCCAGACCTTAGTTCCTGGTCTGAAGGTCGTAACATCATTCATGGAATTTATACAGATTATACTGTGTAATTGGGAAAGCTGTGATGCTGGACAGGATACTTAGTCTTCAAATAGCAATGACTAAAGGCTCCAGGACAGTTTTATACTTAAGGAAAGGTAAAATACAAGCAAGCAAGGAAAAACAAAAGCACTACACTCTTCAGGACATGTGTACACAGCTACTGATCAACTTTCAGAACAGATAAAAGTATTCATTCTTCCTAGAGTTTACCAATGTAGTTTAAAGTTTCTCTAATCAGGATTCATTGGAATACTTCAAAGTAGAGATGCCGTATTCGCAGATTTGCAGAGGTAGCTATGGACCTCTCACCACAAACTGCTTTAAGAAGGCTGCCAAACACCAAGAGCCACTGTCACTCATGTGAAGACAGTAAACATGAATTCATTAATAGTAGCAGTTTTAATTTTAGAAAGGAAAGAGTGGTTTCCTATTATTTACCACTAGCAGAAAACAGTATCTACTTCAGTACATCTATTACTAGTACATCTACTTCCTCACACAAGTCCTCATAGTACCAATCCTGCCAGAATCAATAAACATTTGGACAAAGCCCTCTGGCACAGGGGTGACCCTTGCAGCTATCCTGTATAGGGCCAGGAGTTGGACTTGGACGATCCTAGTGGGTTCCTTCCAGTTCAGGATATTCTATGGTTCTAACTGTATCCAGAACCACACACAGATGATAACCAAAACTGGCATCTGCAAGTACACAAGATAGAAGGATTATGTGTAGTAACCATAGTTCAGAAGTATTAAGGATACCTTTGAGTGTTCAAGATTTGTTTGCATCACATGAAGATATTTAAACCCAGAAAGATGAGACATACAGTTGAAGGCACAATCCTATCTTTAATCCTTTAAAGATTCAGCAAGTCTAATGCACTCACCAAACTTAAGTACTAAAGGCTTTTCAAAACCAACAAACAAACCATACACCTCTAAATATTTGTCACCATCTACTCCAAACAAATTCATTATAAAACCCTTTCCTGGAAGAAAGACTATTGCAACAATCCGCACAGAAGACACCCTAAAGACTCCTCAAATCCCTGAGCTACTACACTGACTACCTGAGATAGTGAGTAAGGGAGTACAGAAGTAGAAACAGACACAGGATCACCGGACCAACACTTGACTTAGGATGCCCAGTGTGTATCAGCACAAGGACCTGCTTCAGAGTTAAAGAAGAAAACAGGCCTAAAAAGTCTCATACAAAAAGCATGAGACTTTTAGCAATGCTGACACTACAAGATGATCCTAGTTCCCCATAAACAAGACTTCCTGGGACTAATATTTGAGAAATAGTTCTCAGTAAAATCATAGTCAATGAATTTGTCCATTGGTGCACTCAGTCTAAAAAGAGCTGACTACCAAAGGGTAAAAAGCAAGCAGACCACAAGAAGAGGAAAGATTACACTAAAAATTTCTCATTTTTCTCAAGCTGCAAGTGTCACAACACATCTGCACTTCACTAAACGCAGTAATCAGACTTGTCCCAGACAGTCATCTCAAGTAGTTTAAGGCTTCCAGAAACTTCCTCTTGATCCCATCAAAATAAATTTACAGTACAAAGGCAATAGCTACAGCTAAGCTGCAACACTACAGAAACTGGAATCAAGCAGCAGTTAAGAACCCCACAGTACTACATTCTGAACATTAACATGGAGTCCTCAACATTCTTCCACACCATCACCACCTTATATGATTTTCCTTGGAAAAGCTTCCAAAACAGACTACAGTCAATAAAGAGAAATTATTTCTTTTTATATATACTAGTGAACAATGAGGTAATAGGGTGGTGAATATTTCTCAACCAGGAAAAACAAAGTCACCTTGACATCCAACTGACAGTCAAGTTTCTATTTTGAACTTACATCCAAGTAAAAATAGCTTGAAAAAGAAAAAAAAAAAAAAGCTGCAATCGGGAAAATAGTTTTATTATTTAATCAAATTTAGGCTAATTGAAATGGTGCTCCTTCCAACAAATCGGTGTGTTTAAGAGTGATTCTAGACAAAAACTTGAGCAGGTTGCTTTGTTTTCAAATAACTGGTGGACAACAGGCAATATTTAGAATATCTGCCAAATCAGATGAATTTAATTCAGGAGCCTAAGTATCAGTAAACAATTCTAAGATCCCAAAAAGCTTCAGGACTTGAACATCAACATCCATTTGTGCAAGACCTAAGCCTGCATGGGAATCAATGCTTAGCATTGTATTGTTTAGAAAACAAAGGAAGACCAGGGTGCACAGCTTCCCTTCCATTTATTAGTAACAGTAGTGCAGCCATCTATACTTTCACAGAACAGTAAGTAGGTTACTTATGCCTCCTAAATCTCAAAGGAATTTTATTCCATCTTAACTCACTTTTCCAAAGAAAAGGCAAGCTAACGGCTAGTGCCTAAAAAAGCCCAGAAACACCTGGATTCACCATTACTCCTCTCACTGAAGCTGTTTTTTCTGTGGTTAGAAATGGAAAGGTCCACCAGCCCAGAAGCAAACTTGCACATGAAGCCTGTTAACAAAACGAATGAGTCCTGAACTCCCAGAATGCTGGCACTGAAACCAAGAGGACTGTAAGTTCTCCCATGGTTTAACTTCAAGAGTATCGCTTACAGAGCTAACGCTTAAATCTTTACCCCCCTACAACCTCTGATGTGTAGCAGGAAACACTAACCAGATTGAAAGCACGAACAGGACTTTGTTCATGTCATGAACAAAGCAGTATTAAGTAGTATTTAGCAATACTCACTTTTTTCAAAAAAAAAAAAAAAAAAAAAAAAAACACACCTTA
>VWYP01022847.1:297899-316224 GCA_013400435.1 Pycnonotus jocosus
AACCACACCTTACAAAAGCCTTATTACAAAAAAAATCTTCTAAGTATGACTTTTAAAGACTGTCTGTGCTAGTTCCTGGTTCCTCAGGCTCTGTGTCAAAACATAGCAAAGACAACCTTGGCAGTAAATGAACCACAAGCTAATACCTTATCAGCTGTCTCCAATAACACATTTCCACTGCTTTGTATCATCTCACTACTCCAATACCTAACATACCCTAGCTCTGCATCAAAAACTAAGGATTTGAATGTATTATAAGCAGTTCATCTAAAAAGAGCTGTATGAAATTAATCACACAAGAGACTGATTTCGTCTATCATGCACATTACTTTTTTCTGCTGTTGAAAATGAAGTCTTTATTACACGTTCAAGCTGAATGCTCAACAGAAATTCCCTTCCATTTCTTTTCCTGATGGCATTTTTGCAGTCAAAAGTAAGATGCTCATACTGAAGACCATGAACAACAGAAAAATGTTACAGGAGCAGCTGCACATATTATTGAGTTAGTGCGCCACATCTTTAAGAAGCAAGTTTGTGCTAAAAAAAAATACATTATTCTTACTAGTTCCACTCCAAGTTCCACGGTAGGCAAAAAAAAAAAAACCCAAAACCCCGAAAATAAAGGAAATCCAGAATGACAATCAGCAATGCAGCTCACAGAATCGGATGGAAGGAACCTCAAGGATCATCTAATCCAACCCTTCTTATCAAAAACACAGTCTAGGCAAGATGGCCCAACACCCTGTCCAGCTGAATCCTACATATCCAGTGCTGTGGAATCCACCACTTCCCCTGGGAGTTTATTCCAATGGTTGATTATTCTCATTGTGAAAATTCTTCATCTTGTGTCTAATCACAATCTCATCAGGATTAACTTTTATCCATTACCTCTTATCTTTTCATGTGGCTCCTTGTAAACAGGGAGTCTCCATGTATGTTGTAACCACCCTTTAAATACTGGCTCATGATGATGAGATCTACCCCAAGCCTTCTCTTCTCAAGGCTGAATAGACCCAGTCCCCTCAGCATTTCTCATTCCTTTGAGTATTTGTGGCCTCAAGTTACCAAGCTACACCACTCTTGCAAATCTAGCAATCTTTGCCTTCATCTGTGCTGCCACTGAGAAGGTTCAGTGAAATTACACTGATACTAAACAGCAGTTACTGAATGATGGGCCACAAGTTACCCTAAGCCAAAGTAATTCCAGTGCCAGCATTCACTCCAACTCACAGGCCAGACTGTTCTATGCAAACAGCCAGTGAACTTGCTGGCCAGGCTCCAGGCAATTGTAAGATCTAGGCTGTATCTCATCTTTACAAAAATCCTTTCTACAAAAAGATGGTGACTAGTGATGTCATTTAAGCACATTCAATGGGACAGTTTGAGCACTTGGCATGCAAAATAGAGTTCAGTGATTTTGTAAACATGGTCCTTGGGAACATTATTGCAGAACACCTTTCTTCAGCTGACCCTGTATTTGGTACACTCCATCTCACAGGAGGAGCAAAACTTCAAAACTGCTCCAGTTAAAACATACTTTAAACTCTTTTAAACAGGAGATGACAGACCCATCTACAGATGATCAGCTGCTACACTATACAGTTAGATTTAGCTTCATCTTAGACACATGAGTCAAAAAGACATTACTCTTAAAGCCCAAAGGAAACCAACGCCAAAAAACAGTAAGGCAATTTCACCTTGTGTAAAATGAATACGGGGCAAAAGAAACAAATGCTTAAGTAAGAAGTACTTTGCAAACTAGAAATATTTGGAAGATGCTTTAACCTCTTCCTTTCTAAATTCCATCACATGCAGGGCAAAGCTAGTGACATCTGGCTTTGATGACATGAACCTTTCTAGAAATACAGCCTTTGTCCTCAAAGCCTGCATAGAACATCCTTAATTCCCTTTTCTTCCTCTAGAAATGAAAGTGTGCTACAAGCTAAAATGACAGAACAGCAGTAAAAAGAACTGGCACCAGAGCTGCACCACTTCAGACCTCTGAATAAAGACTGAGCGAAACAAAACTTTGCAAAATTATGTACACAGACAAAAAAAAAAGTAATACATGGAAAAAGTGAACACTTGACCATAACTAAAACTGCTCTGTCAAGTCAAAACTGAATTTGCCTTGGCATAATTCCCATATTCAGGATCTCTTTGACCTGATTTATTTTTAATACTTAATATTGACATCTCAAATGAATGAAGAGCAAACTAGTATTACTGCTCTTCTTTCAGTTCATGCTGCCCAACCCCCCAAATACTTCCTATCTGAATCTTAACAGGACAACTTGTGTTCCCTTTAGCCTAGTACACAGACTTCTTCAACCTTACCCAACCACTACCACTGACACGAAAAATGGTCAATTTTTACTTCAATTTCCACATAAGAAAGTATCTGTTTTCTTTCAAATCCAGAGTTTAACCAGTCTCACTCTGATAAAAATATTGTGCCTTTAAAATAAACCCTCATTTACCAAACTTTCTATCAAAACACAAAAACATTTTGTAACCATTAGTTTTACCAATATCACTTTAATGTTTTCTAGAATACTGAACTTCACAGTAACAATTTTAGATGTATTTATCTACAATCAAGAACACTGCTGATCTGTATTTCACATCTCCAGATGCAGCTTGGACTCCTTCCCATAAATGTGTAATGACACATTTGGCTTTATAAGAAAGAAGGGTGATAGAGAACACAACTGGCATTTGCAAATGCCCATGTTACCACGTAAGACAGATCTATACAGTTTCTGTGTCATTATTTCTGTCTTTCCCACCCCACAAGTTTCATCTCTAAGTATGTTATACCTGCTCTCAGACTACTGATCTTAATGGGGTGTAAAATCTGATACTGTTTGAAGAACCCCAGTAGAAAATAAACCAGCTGACTCAGATCTGCAAGCTTAACAAACGTGTATATACAGAACTAGACTACCAAGTTTGTAATCTTAAAGACTGAGAACAAGTTTGACAACACCTATTGTCTAAGAAAGACATGTTGACTGAAATGCAATTATGCTTCTCCCTCGTGAAACAAAATCCCTCTCAGTTTCCAATTTTGCCTGTGACTGATGACAAGCAACCTAGCTTAAGAGCTATCCAGGTGTAGTGGTTGATGCTGGCTGGATGCCAGACACCCACCAAAGCCTCTCTATCACTCCCCTGTGCAGCTGGACAGGAGAGAGAAAATGTAAGGGTTCATGAGCTAAGGACATAGAGAGATTACTCATCAAATACCACCACATGCAGGACAGGCTCAGATTAGAGATATTAATTGCATTTATTACTAACAAAATCAGAGCATGATAATGAGAAGTAAAATAAAACCTTCAAAACACCTTCTCCATACCCCTCCCTCCTTCCCAGCTCTACCTCTTACCCCAACAGCACAGGGAGACCCGAAACTGGGGTTAGGGTCAGCTCATCACAAGCTATTTCTCTTGCTTCTCAGGAAGGAGTCCTCCTGCTCCAGCATGAGATGCCCCACAGGGAGACAGTCCTCCATTAACTTCTGTGACCTGAGTCCATCTTATGAGCAACAGATCTCTGCAAGCTGCTGCAGCATGGGTCACTGCTCCACAGGGTGCCGTCCTTCAAGGACAGACTGCTCCAGAGGGGGCTCCACTCTCCACAGGCCCTCAGTGTGGTCACAGCCTCCTGGCAGGCGTCCACCCGCTCCAGCACTGGTGTCCTCCATGGGCTGCATTGGCACAGCCACTTCACCATGGGCTGCACCACCAGCCCGGAGCACCTCCTCCCCCTCCTTCTGCATTGACCTCGGCATCTGCAGAGCTGTTCTTCTAACATGTTGTCACCCTGCTCTTCTTTGGCTGCAATTACAACTGCTCAGTCTTTTCTCTTTTTAAATATGTTATCACAGAGGCACTACCACCGTTGGCTCAACCTTGACCAGTGGCACATCCATCTCTAGAGCTGCCAGGGATTAACTCTGCTGGATATGGATGAAATTCCTCAAAGAAGTCACCCTACTACCAAAGCTTGGCCATGCAAACCCAATACACCACATTATACCTTTTAGAACACTGGTATTTACATGAACACTATTTCTGTGTTCTGAAGTTTTCTTGATATACCAGGGGTGTTGTTTGTTTTAAAAAGCAACAAATGAGTTTTCCTTCTTCCAAAGCCTGTAGGACAAGTCCTGTTTCAAAATGTTCATTCCCAGTAAATTTTGCTTTTAAACAACCTGTTTTGTTACCACTTAACTTAGGGACTTAAAAGCAGTTCATCCAATGTAATCATATACTTTTGCTCCTTTCAGGATTCACGAAGGAAATTTTTACTGAATACATATTTCTGCACCATTAACAACAATTTTAACATCATCCAGTAGCAGGCTAATACAAGACTCCTTTAGTTTCCAAACACATCTAAGCTTCTTTTAGTTTTCTGGGCATGACAACATAGAATCTTCCTTGCTATCTCCAAGTTTCGTCTTTTCTCTGTGTCTTAACTAATCTGTACAAACTAACTGCTATCCATCTTGATTCCCATATGAAATTACTTCAAATTCATTAGGGTGAGAAGAGAGCAGCCAATAACACTACTCATTCTATTACAGACCACTGCAATTACAGCTCATTTTTATCCTCTTAAACTCTGAACAAGTCACATTTGCATTGTTTGAGCTAAAGCATGTTCCCTTTCCATAATTTCATTTAGCTTTGTACATGCACCTTTCTGACAAAAAAAAAAACTGGCACCCTGTTCATACTGTTTTGAAGAATGCAAAAGAACTACAAAGCATTTCTGCCTAGCCTACATCAATTTTAGCCTAGCTACCAAGCCTAATGAATCTGAAGCACACAGTGGTAATGGTACCTAGAGCACACTTTCCCATTCTTCAGAGTACAGCAGGTCACACCACTTTAGATTCAACCTGATACACACAGAGATTCTATCATGATGCTCAACAGAGGCCCCAAAACGTCATTAATCAAAAGGGCTAAAGTACTTCCAAGCTTCTCTGTGGAAGCTAAATCAGACTTGATTTTCATGCTAACCACTGAAACTAAGGCGAGCTCCACACAGTCAATGCCAGTGCCCCTGGGTAGTGCCATCAACTGAGGCACCGACTGGAAAACTCCAGACTGCAGAGCGGAGGATGCTGGCTTACCAATGCACATTTAAAAGTGATTCAGTAATACACTGTTAGCTTTTTTTTAATATTTAACTATGGAAATACACTTAGGAGCATGTACTGTGTGCAGAATTTTATTCAGAATTTGGTTATAATACATTATGTCCTGGCAAATCAACCCAGTGAAAAATCAAAGAACCCGTTTGTACAAAAGAACAGTGTACATCTGTAGCACTGGCAGGTCTACAGTCTAGAGCCACTTACCAAAGGAAGACACAAATCTCGTACTCTGCAGTGATTGTTTTAACAGATTATTTAGAGTAATACATAGCATCTGATGTAGCAAGCACATAATTCATAATCAGAAGGCCATGTATGTGCTTCATGAAAGATTGCAGACCAGCCTGATTTAGCATCTTGCTAAGAAAATCTGCTGAAACAGCAGGACAGTAGTGTTCCTTTCCATTGCCTTCAATTCTCACCCTTCCGCATCAGCTGTTTCACTAATCCACACATTAAGTACCCAACTAGTCTCAACTACAACTTCTAACAAAAACCAAGCAGGTAGGTTTCAAAGCCACTCTCACTGAAAGTATTTCTTTGTACTGTACTACTTTAACTTACAGCAACACTCCAATGAAAGAAGGACAGATGCAAAAATCAGAGTATTTGCTTTTACAGTGACAGTCATTGCTTTGGTTTTTTTAAGGGAGATGACCTGCCAGAAGACATTTTAACCAAATGTCTTAAAACTCGTCTAAGAGGCAACACATCTTTATGACTGGCAAGTGTACTCAAGAAGCCTGGGTACCTTTAGCATCACAAGTTACTTGTACCATTCTCCCCCCTTGGCAGAGTTAAGGTTGTGCATGCTTAGAAGAAAGACACTCAATTGTTCCATATCCCTTAAAAGATATATTTTTTCAAGAGTAGTAACTGCGAGAAGAATGAGTTGAAGAATATTTTTGTTAGCTGCACTTTTCCTACTAGAAACACATTTAGGGTGACTGAGTTCAGCAAATGCTCAAAATGCCAATGGGTTTTTAACCTCTTCTCCATCTCAGTTTACCAATATGGACACTCAAAAGAGCTTTAAAGAAAGACCAGGACTAAAAAACACACCCTGGTTTATTTCAAGTAAAGTCTTTAAAATTTCCAGAAAAGCCTCATTTCCTGATGCAGTTTAGTTTAAGTGCTTGTATACAATCTTCTTTTGCAGGGCATTAAGTCTGTTTCTGAGACCTAACTCCCTAAATTTATGGTACATAAAGTCTGCAGCCAAATACTCAAAGCTATTAATAAAAAAACAAAACCTGAACATTCTTATTAAAACTACTACTGATAGCTAAATAGCAGAACCAAACAGTTATTCTTCAGTTAAGCTGTACAATATATGCACAGAAATGCACAGAACTATCTCTTCAATAAAAGCCAAGGATACTCTCAGGTACCCAGATCCTTGGAGTTCTTAACAGTACAAATTCTCTGGGTTTCTGTTTTTGAAGTACTTGAGTTGATGAGAATTTTCATTTTATGAAGGACTTGCACAGCATTTACATTACAGATATGTACAATGTTGAAGGACCTAAAGTGTTATCACATGTAAACTTCAAGTCATTCAAATAATAAACTAGAAAAGCAAACTAAGTGTTTTAGTTTACAGAAGTCACTTAAAATAGCTTCTGTATACAACAATGAATAGAAAACAGAAGAAAGTACCTCTTGTCCAGTAAGAAAGAGTAAGAGATCTCCTTCTTCTTCTTCACACATGTGAATTTGTATCACTGTTCGAATGGCAGCCTCAAGGTAGTCCCTTTCGGGTTCTGGAGTATAGAATATCTCCACAGGATGGGTGCGACCCGGGATAGTTAGAAGAGGACAGTTATCAAAATAGATCTGAAACTTGCCAGCATCTAAAGTAGCACTCATAACTATAACCTGTAGATTTGGAGGACAAAAAGTTACACAACATTTAGAAGAACTTGTGACATGTTATGCACGCAAATAATTTTAAGAAAGTAAAATTGCTGACTGTGATATAAGAATGCTTTTATTACCTGAATGCACCACCCTTCTTATAAAGGTTCAAAAAATTTCCAAGTCTAAAACATCAGGTTAAGCTACAATTATATTGTTTCTAGGAGCTTCCTCAATACAAAACACGTTCACATTTTCCTAGGGTTAGCCTTCCAATATATTATCACAGATCAAAAAACAATTATAAAAATCAGATAATAGTAAACACACAGACTTTATCCAATATGACTGCAACTAGAACAGAGATGCTGCTGGATTTCATCATTACTGACCTTCAAGTCAGATCTTTGTCTTACGACTTCCTTCAAAACTCCCATCAAGATATCTGTAGCCAGTGTTCTCTCATGGGCCTCATCAAGAATAATAACACCATAGCGTTCCAGCAAAGGATCATTCATTGCCTCACGAAGTAACATACCATCAGTCATATACCTGAACAAACAGAAACAATTCCAACATAAATTCTGTTTATTAGGCTGGATATAGAACCCTCTTCCATATTCACTAGGTTGCTTGAACTAAGCTTTTAATTAACTTTTTAAAAGTAGGAACACCAGCAAACTACTTCCACCACTGTAACAAGCCTATTTTAAGTTTTCAAATGGAACTAAGAGTGTAAGTGGAATCTGGGATTATGGAGGAAAGCCTAAAAAAAAGGAGGGAGGGAACGAAGGGAAGCAAGGTTTAGTAACATTTACAGTAGTTTGTAGACTATTACTGGCAGACTTCCATACCTAAACTCAAGAGAAAAAAAAGGGGGAAAACATCCTCTAAAATTCAAGACATACTGTTTTTATATACTGCAATTGCTCTCCTTTCCTGTCTGCAGATCATCTGTTCACTTCCTGTTACATTTCTTTTTCCATATTAACTTTACATCCAGCCTTTTAGCTACTTGTACTACCAAAGAGAAGACATCTTTTGATAGAAAAGCATTAATCCTTGAACCACACTACGGTGTTTTTAACTGAGCATTTTGAATGCAATTTTCAAATGCTGTAATAAACACACCTAGTTCCTGGCAGCCCAGGAATCTATAGCAGCTGACAAGTAAAACATTCCTGACTACGTTTTGAATCTTTGGGAAGTTCTCTTCACTGAAATAAGCTACTGAACTTCACCAGAAGTACCCTGAGCAGAAGACACAACAAGACATCAGCTGAATGCACAACAAAGAAAAACTGCATGTTGAAGGGCTTAATTAGGAACAGTACCTTAACAATACAATGCTTATTCAGATCACCTTCTTCTTTATGGATCATTTAAAATTAATTTCTATAGGGCGCAGTGACTTCTTTAAGAGGAATTAATTCATTTTCAACTCCATTCATTCTTCACACCTCAGGTTTCTCTCAGCTCATGCTACAGCTCTGGTGTCTCTTCCCCACTCAGACACACAGCACCAATCCAGAGAGTCACTCCCTTATTACTCTTTTCTTAACTTTGTTCATACCCTTCATGTTACTCTGTGATTCCCCTACCTCCAAGTATGCTGTTACACCTTTAGCTGATAGCTGCCATACTCACTTCAGAATGGTTTTTGCACTACTGCAATCTTCAAACCGAATGGAGTAGCCAACCTCCTGGCCCAGCATGACATCCATCTCATCAGCAACGCGCTGTGCCACGCTCATCGCAGCCACTCGCCGGGGCTGGGTACAAGCCACTCCCCTCTTCGGGCCAGGTAATGAGCGCATGTAGTCAACACACCATTGAGGGATCTGTCAAAAATAAAATGCAAATGGTCATTCAGAATTTGTAACCTTTGTATTGAATCCAAAGTCAGTTAGAACTCCAGAGAGATGCTAACTGCACACACAGTAATATGGAGAGCAGACTAGTTAGCTGGATCCAATGCTACTAAATAAAGCACACGCTTGTTAAGTACGTACATAACTATCATTGAAGTTATCACGGAATTACACAGGCTCACAGCACATTTTAGCCCTGTTAGACCAATACCTTTTACAGGTGCTTAGCAGCAGCCAACATGCTCCAGAGCAACCAAAATTAAAGGTAACACACTCAAAACTTGAAATTAGTAGCACAGTTAAAGTTTTACAGTAAGCAAAATCTATTTTGTGTCCTGAAAAACTAATGCTTATTAATATGTTTAAGCAAAAATAATTATTTTAGTAATAAAGAATTGTCTTGGCCAAAAAGTGCAAGAAATAAAATGAACAGATAATTATGTTATTTTTATTACTGTTCTTCAGGAATTTCATCAGTGAGATATAAACCCTCTATGTTTTCCTTCCCACGTTAGCACTCATTTTATTTGCCAGTCCGTAGTTTTCTACTATTAGGAATCTGGAAACAGTAAGAATCATCCAAAATAAGTTTTATTCAGAATTCTGAAGGTCAGTAACAGTTTGATGGAGATAGATTATTCTCAACACATTATCAGTGTGACACTTCATGAGGAGGTATCTCCAGGCCTAACTAGTACCAAGTCTACAGACCAAAAAAATCCACTCGTTCTTAGGAATTACTTTCTAAGCATTCTTAAAAGCACAAAGAGGAAAAGAAACCATATCCTTTATACATTGTACCAATGAGGAGTGAGAGAGAAAGCAGCATAATCTAACCAGGAAAATGTTAATTCTTCATTATTATATTTTCACAGAAATGTGGACATAAGTAAACAGTAAAACGATCAGAAGCCGATGAGTGTAGTCTAAAGCATTTTTTAATGAAGAATATACTTCCACTATAAATGTAAGAACAATAAAGCAAAAAGAAACAAAATATGACAGAAGACTACTAGACTGCTGTGAAGACCTCGATTTCTGAAAAATCCTATTCAAAACTAGAACTAATAGCAGTTCTTGAATACTAACAGCAGCAACATGAAACCCTATCCTGTAACATATACATGGCTCCCCTGCTTCCCAAGTCACTAGTAACACCTCTACTAAGTGTATTAGTATATATATTAGGGGAAGCTTTTTTAACTTTAAACAGACCAAGCCCTGAAAGAAATTCTGAACCAGCAGGTCTGTCAGGCCACTGCAGCATGAAACAAAACCAATTTAAACGTGATTTTCCAGTAAACATCAAAACCTTCAGCTCTGATGTCAAATGAAGAAAAGGGCTCCACAGACCATCCTGTGCTAAGCTGATATAGATGACCACTCAAAGGCTTTTCCTGTCCAGCTTACAAAGACATACAAATACTGGGAAAAAGGACTGTGCCATACTGCATTTTTTACTTCAGCTATGTCTGGGGATATAATGAACACTTCTTACCATTTGGTTCTTATGAAATCTAGCCTAAAGTTAATCTCACTGACAGAAAAAAACCCCTATACCATCATCAAACCCCCCCACTTTCCTTATAAAAAGGTAATTTTATCAGTATCAAAAGCAGGAGGAATGGCTTTCATAAGCATAATTTAATCTCAAGGACTTCCTCAATTAAGAGATATTTTCAAATATAACTTCCATAAGCTTGAGGAGGTAGTGACCACACATACAGTGGCCACAATGAGCCACTTAGAGCCACAGAGAGAGAGTACTATTTAGGTACTGAAAGGCCACAATGAGGCCTTCCCAGCGCCTTCTCCAGGCTGAACAACCCCAACTCTCTCAACCTGTCCAAATACGAGAGATAATTATCAGGGAAGGGGCTTGAAAGTAAGCAGCTCAATATCAAAAAGATTTTGTACTATCACAATGAAAGAAAACACATTAACTTTGGAAATAATATTTTTCAAATGTTCCATGGTTTTATTTCTGCAAAATTGACATTAATAGCTTATGTACACCTGCAGTTTGAGCATTAACGGATTTCTTAGTTGCAGAGGAGTATTGATCTTGCTCTGATCAATGCATTTAAGAAAAAAACCTATCCTCCAAGAGGTTTTAAGACAGCAGTTGACCACAAAAACGACACAACACGATCATATGCAAAACTAAGTTTTCATGAGGCAGCAGCAGGACAATTTTGAGTGATATGTCCCTACAGAGACACTGTCAACTGTTTAAAAATGTATCTGCAACTTCACAGAGCAAATTCAGAAGCAGCAGGGAAGGTTCCAAGACAGCTTATATGTTTCTGGTAGCTTAAATCCAATTTTTAGGAAAGATGTGTTAAATTACTTAAATCCTTTCAGAAAGTAAGGGTTAAAGCAGTAAGATAACTCAGGAAGAAATTTATGCCTTTCCTTTATGCCAGGAATGACACTGACACAACCCTTAATTGGATCTTCCAATTTTCAGATCACACAAGTGATCTTGTTTTCATATAGGTTAAGTACCATTTATCAGGATACTGCATCTTCCAAATAATTATATAATCAAACCTTTCTGAAGAATTCTATACACTCCTGGTCTTGATTTACACAATTTTAAAAAAATACAGATAATGTCGTAACACTACTGGCTAACATAACACTGGTTCCTAGAATGTGCAGCAAGGTCCTGTAACTTTAGATATCTCAGGCACAGCTAGAAAAGATATCCAGTATACTACAACGTAATTCACATTTTCTCAACATCCAAAACTGTATAACCAAAATAACTGTATAACCAAATGTAAGACTTAAAGTTAGCTAAAATCTATTTTACAAAGACTAAAATATTCTTTTGTTTTTATTTTCTGCCTGGATAAAAGGATTTTATCAGATTACAGAACAAAAAACTTTTTTACATTACTTTTTGACACAGACTTTAAATAGCAAACTAGAGGATAAAGTTTTGAACAAGTTTGCCCTGCTATTAATACCCAGGTGTTCCTTGTATCTTAGATATTCTGTTTACTGGTCCTCAATATTTTCATAACTCTTAAGAAGACTCTGCACATCTGTTACCACTACTTTTGGTGCTGAGGAAGAATTTTAAAGCCATCAGTCTAACAAAAAAAGTGATTTTTAACTGCAGCACTAAAAAGCTCTACAACCTCTGAGAAGTTTCAGCACCAAAGAAACACAAGACTGTACCTCCCAAGTTTGAATACCACCAAAAGCTAATCAGATGTCAGAATCATATCTGACATTTCCTTTTATCTGTAGCAGTAAGTTTCATAAAACATGAACAAGTCCATACTTTGTAGCTGCCATCTACACAGATAGCTAAATAAATTATCTGGAACCACCACTTCAGTCTGTGGGTTAGTACACCCACAGATGTTGCTCTGTCACAATATTAAAGCTCTACCTTCCTCTACCAAAAACCTACCAATTATAAAGCCCAATGGAAGCAGGGGCCTGGAAGCAGTAGTGGATTTTTGAAGCGGAAGATGCTGTAATATTCTCGTCACCTTTTGTGCTCATTAAGCAAATATAACACTCATCAAATTAGTTTGCTCACAGTTTGTGAAGTATTCTTACACAATTAATTTCTCACACACACCTATCAACAGCCACAACCTTTAAAAAATGCAGTATCATACAGATAAGAACTCACCTGTGTAGTTTTACCAGACCCAGTCTCTCCAACCAGGACAAATGACTGATGCCTAACCAAAATATCTGTAAATCTTTCTTTATATTCCCAGACAGGAAGCTGCAACCTTTTTTTCAGGATATCATAATATCGTGGGGTATGTGGTAGATTTGTGAAAGGGTTAATACTGTGTGGAATCATCGCTGGTTTAATAGCTGGTAACCCAGCAGCTGCATAGTATGTCGAGTTAGATGTAGCTCGCAGATCTTTCTCCTTGTCTCTTTCTCTGTCACGATCTCTATCTCTGTCACGATCCCTGTCACGATCTTTGGAACGGTCATCTCGGTCCCTGTCCCGGTCCCGATCTTTCCTAAAGTGAGTTAAGAGAGAGAAGAAAATGAGACACTTGAATATTTAAATGCAGAGGAGGAACTTTTAATACAACACAACCCAAAAGGTGCCCAGTGCAAAGTGAATACAAACCAAATCTTTAAAGGCTTGCAGGCAGCTACCTGGAAGGATAAGCACCAAGGAGTAACAACAGTGTATATGATGCATACCATGAGATATGCAGAGCTACACTTTCCTGCCTTAACACTACAGCAGTTCCTCTCATTACAGACAAGGCTGAATGAAGCTGTCACACAGAGATGAACATTTTAACTCTCTTCATCTAACAATTACAAAGAACCAGCTGTGCAGTGTAGATGTCTTACAGTTCTCCCCATCCCCACTTGCTGCTACAGAAAAATAAGAACACTAAACAGCCTTTTTGCCTACTTACTAAAGTAACTATACTCCAAAAAAACTAACTCAAGATAATAAGCAAGCCACTGAAAGAGTTTGATTTTATTATTCCACAATTACTTTGTAGCTTTTTGTTTTGTTTCAAGTCTTACACACAATTCTGACTCCATTAACTTTGATATATGGGTTGTTGAATCTGGAACTTAAGACTTAAAACCAGCAACTACAGTTCACAGCATCAGAGTAATTTAGGTTGGAAATGACCCTTAAGATCATGGAGTTCAACTGTTAACCCAATACTACCAAGCTGTATGGTATCTTCTCCAATACAACCTCCTATCACACACTTAAACAGCATTTATGTATTTGCATTTGTTCCAAATAATAAGTAGAAAAATTCACTGTATGTGCAAAAGAAAAACAGTATTCTCAAACTCTGACCTCAGTCCTTTTGAGAGTTCCTGATTCTGCGAGTCCATGTACTTGTTCTTGCACATAATCTCACTCTTCCAACAAACACACTCACAAAAGAATCCTTAGTTTGACCCAAAAACTACAGCTGCATGCTTTTAATAAAAATTCCCAATTCAGAACTTTGAAACAAGCCCTGCTTTACAAAAACAATCCATCTCATTTTAAACTAGATCAAGTTAAAAAGATTAGTGGCATCTTTGCCTGCAAAACTGAGGATATTCTCAGCTTTGCCTCTTTTTGTGCATTAACTGAAATCTCATCAAAAAGGCAAAACAACAAACTAAGTCAACACCAGCTTTACAGTAAGTGCACACAAACATTTCTAGGAATATTAGTCAGAAAACAAATCCTCGCCTGCTTCTTCACCAACGCTCAGGAAGTCTAGAGACCATGTCCACAGGAAACTCCTGCCAACACTCCTCTCCACAGCTTTTTTGTTTCAAACAAGCATTTGGCATTCAAATGTAACTACTGAAATAATACCAAATTCTGACCTGTAGAGAAGATGCTGTAACCAAGATTTAATTAGTACTGATTCTATACATTTAAACTGAAAATGTGCTGTGCTTTGGGCACCACCACTACTCCTCTTGTACAAATGAATGTAATGTATGCAGCCTATGTTCTCCCTCAGTGCATCGAGATATCATGACAACAGACATCGTATTAAGATTTTTTTTTAATATGACTTCTTTTAACGTAGACTCACTGAAAATAAATAAAGATCACAAAACATGCTGCTTACTGTCACTTAACTCAGTTGTATACAGATCTACCTAAAGATTTGGACTCTGAGTAATTTAAAAACTAAGACCCTTTCTCGGGCATTTGTTCGAATCTGAGATACTCTAGCTTTAACATTACTTCTAACACAGTCAAATACTGTACAAGCTAGAAATCTCTTCCTACTGCAAAATGCCAGGCAGATACTGCAGAACCCAGCAGGTTCACATTCTCCATGTGGAAGTTAGCCCTAGGAACTAGGCTACATTAAGCTACTCAGAAAGGTCTAAGAGCCTAACAGCACTTATCAGACAGCAACAAAGCTTTGCACTTGGCTGATGAGCTATTCACCCTCTAAACAGCTGCAGGTACCCCAGGACATACAAGTGCACGGTCAGACAATAACATCACTGGCCAGAAAAAGAAATAAAGGTATAAAGGCAATTCAAGAATGGTAAAGACAGGGTAAAATGCAACAACACACTTCACTAAAGGTACAGTAAGTCACACTACTAATGTGCAGGTTCGGTTTGGGATTTTTGTGCATTCTTTTGTGTGTGTTTCTGAAGGACTTGTATCCTTCACTGGTATCCAGTTAAAGTGTGAATAAACCACACCAATAAAATCTATTCCACAACCATTTACTTAAACAGTATCATGCCAGCAGCTTCTGCATTACAGACCATCCAGTGCACCTTCCCATACGCTTCAGCCCCCATGAAGCAGCCCTAGTGCTAAAATAAATAAATCCCACTGCTGCCTACAGAAGCCTTTCACCAGCCTTGTGAAGAACCAACCTTCCCACCAGCATTAATTTTAACTTGGCTCAGTATCTCTGGTCTAGCCTCCTCAACGCTCCCTCGTAGCATTTATTTTCTGTGTGGGTAGATACTTGTGTGGTCTTAAAACAAACAAAAATACAACCTCATGAACAAAAAGTGATTAAATGGACTACAAATATAACCCATCATGGAAAGTGCCATTAATCCCCCATCTCTCAGTTTCTTCACTGAACTCTTAGAGGTTTTCAATTGTACAAACAGAAATGAAACCAATCAAGCTCTATATACATTTCAGAAGTAAAAAATTACTTACATGTTAATAAAAAGAGTCTATTCCCTGTTTTCAAAAAGCAGAAGAGCAGCAGGGGCAACTAGAGCCTACCATAGAAACAATACAACACACAACATGCTTTCAAAGTTACTCTCTAACACCTATAATTGTTCAGCATCACTTTCTTTCCCTGAAACTGTTCACCAGTCTCTCATTGTCACTGCAGCTTAGCAGACACACACTCCCTTGGTCAACAAGCAAAAAGAGGAATGGCAGTTATGCTGCCGTATTAATTTCTTTAACTTTTAAAAAATGTGGCTTGGCAGGTCTTCACTTATAAACTGTCACATTTTAGTTGCCTTTTCATTATTGCACAAAGAAAACAGAACTCAAACACAAAAATTAACAGTAAAATAATAATTTAATCACATTTGTCTTGTGCTTGAAACCCGTAACAGCCTCCATGATCAGAGGGGGGTTGGGATTCTTTGCTCTGCTTTTAAGTGAAGAAGTCTGGTCTGCTATTTGCTTTCACTTCCTTACGTTCACACAGATATATGAATATATATGAACACAAAAGAAGCACTATAGCAATCACTAAATAAGAGCACTTTTTTGGTAAAAAACCATACAAAAATAAAAAAAGAAACAACGGACTCAAGGTAAACCACTGATCATCACAGTGAAAGTTGGAGCCCATTGCTATTTTTCCCCATTATTAAACACAGCAGTAGTTTATGCAAAAAAGGCAATGCAGCTAAAGTTCTGTTCTATACAGAAATCAACCAAGTACAATTAGTCTGAATGATACATCCCACTAGATCACTCTCTTATGTTACATAACTCAAATATACTTGAAAAGAAATTAATGTATTTTAAAATAGTATCTAGGTAATTCACAGAAACACTGGAACCAAAAACCTTCCATACAATTTCCATTTTTCAAAATATTTTTTACTTCACAGCCAATACTTCAAGTCTGGAAGAAAACAGATGTCATGCAGATGTTTAAGGTTACACCAACAATTACAAACCTGTTGGCCAAGCAGAGCCCATGTGGCACTGCTGCCGTGCAGAGCCACCCACACCAAGAGATGCATCCAATAAAGAGGAACTAAAAAATACAGATTCACTTGAAGTAACTTTCATATTTTGTCAGGTAGTCCAGTCTGGATGCAAGACACATTACTGTTCTGAATGTGAAGTGGTAACCACGCAAGGAGCTCATCCAGCTTAATCCAGCTCCAAAACCACCTAAACTGCAGAAATGCACTCTCAGCACAGAGGAAGACAGGTACGCACATGCTCTGAACAAGATTCCACGCATCTTCCTTATGGCCTTGCATAAGCTGCAAAACCAAACTACTCTCAAACAAACCAACCATGTAACATTAGCATGACTTCTGCTACAGGAATTACGATTTCAGACCACCTAAGAAATAATCATGCTCAGTAATTATGCTTGTAGTGTCTTTCTCAGTCCTATACCATTTAATGCTTTCACCAGCAGAGGAGGGGACAAAGAAGAGGCACAAGACAAGCACTGGTACAGTACAGGTTTTAAGTGGAATAAAGGTCAATGTCTTCAAGTTGAACACTGGTGGGAACTCACTGTAGTACATAAAAAATGGTAAGACTAAAGAGCTCAGAATGACATTACATGATCAGTAAAAACAATGACAAAGCCACATCAAAACTATAAAACCCACCAATACACAAACAAGGAAATACTGGCCTGTGATTATCTTTACTACCAGCTGTAACAGTCGTACCACATTTAAATAATGCCAGTACTGGCATAAGCACTTAATAACTTTACAAAAGACTCTACATACAGAAAAGCTGTGTACGTACAACTTTTCTGTAGACTCAGATAAACTATTTCAATCTCTGGGAAATCAAACAAAAATGTACTAACCGAGACAAATAGCTCAATGTATTTTTAAAAATGTGATTATGGCGGTTCTACAGACAGGAAAAAACAGTTAAATAATAAACGTTTATTTTATTTAGCTGAGAAAAATGCATCAAACTCTAGAGGCTAAAAACTGAAGCTGTACAAGCTTACCTTAAAAAAGGCAAGTTTTGCAAAGACTGTTTATCAGTGAATATTAACTGCTACACTGGACTTATTGTAACCTTTGAGAACAAACTGAATGATTTTTTTAAAACAAATAGTCCAAAACAATGCTGATAGACTTTAGTAATTGTTTAATTCACGGAAGCCTCCTGTGCTCCATAAAGAAGGCCAAAGATAAACACTGCACTTCTTTGTACTCCTTGAGGCTTCAGAAATTTCCTTTAAAAAGCTGCCTGCCTTTCCTCCCCCTTCTGCCCAATGAGAAGGGAAAAATATTATGTAAAGAAAGCTCTAAAGCAACACTGAATTTATGGACAGCATCAGTGCATTGTCTGTGTTCCTGCAATTACATTAACGTCGACAAAAATATGCTGAAGCGTCCTAAAACGTCGATCTTCGCAAAACTGAGAAAAAAAAATAAACACTCCCTTGCCCCCTACCTCAAAACCCACCTCACCACGGATTCTTACTACAAGCCAAGCACATCACCGAGGGTGACTGGGTGAAAGACATTAACAAAGAACACCGCTCCCACCAGTGCAGGCACTAATAACACGGGCTGCACAAACCTCGTGCTCACCTCTAGGCCCACGTTTGCCAGACCTTTCAAGCCAGAGAAGAAGTAAACAAATACAAAGGAAACGGGGAGAAGGAGTGGGAAGGGTGAACGTAAATATTAAGGCAAAGGACTGCAAACAAAGCGAGGCGCGGGG
>VWYP01022847.1:316423-355009 GCA_013400435.1 Pycnonotus jocosus
CTCTGCGCCCCCTCCCCGAGCGGCGGTGCGGCGAGGCACGGCCGACAAAATGGCGGCCGGAAGGAAGCGCCGGGAGCGCGCGAAGCGCTCGCGCGCGGGCCCGTTGGCCAAAGCCTCCCCTGGGCGCCCGCCCGACGGCCCCGCCCCTCCGCGCGCTCCCGCGGTGGCGCGAGGGAAGCGGCCTGAGGCACCGCCGGCAGAACTTCATCAGAGGAGCCGTGGGTCGTAGGATCACCGCGGGTGGGAAAGACCCTTCAGATCATCCAGTGCAGCCGTCCAGCCAGCACTACCACTGTAACCACTAAATCACATCACCTAGCGCCAGCTCCAAACACCTCCTCAACGCCTCCGGGGATGGCGACTCCACCACCTCCCTGGGCAACTTATTCCAGTGCCTGAGCACCCTAACACTGAAAGATATTTTTCTAATATCTAATCTGAATCTCCCTTTTCTCAGCTTGCGTCGATTTCATCTGGCTGCTCGCTGCAGGCAGAGCAGAAGAGACCAGATCCCCCTCGGCTACAACCTCGGCCAGGGAGCTGTAGGGAGCCGTGAGGTTCCCCCTGAGCCTCGAACAGCCCCAGCTCCCTGAGCCGTTCCTCATAAAACATACCTTCTAGACCTTTCACAAGCCTTTTGCCCTTCTCTGATCACATTCCAACATCTCACGCAGTACTTGAGGTGCAACTTCCCAATGATTTCTCCCTGTACCTTTGCACAGTCCTGCTCGAGATCACAACCTTTCCTCAGCTACTGGAATGAGCACTCGCTCCTGCTACCTGAATGTTGGAGCAAGGGGACGTTCGCAAATAGCTCAGCTAGCAAACATGAAAATAGTCAGGGAACATCACCTAGCAGCAGTGACCTGTTCCACAAGTACAGCCAGCTCAGCAAGTGGGGCTTTGTCCATAGATTCACATTCCAAAGATTTGCTGGAATTACTTTAATATAGCTATTAAAATATTTAATGTAGACAAATCCATAGGTTATTTTCTTTAATAGAAGAACATTTCTGTCCCTAGTTTTAGATAATATAACAAAATGGCACATACAGCTCTACTGGAGTTCTAGATGTCAGTGTAATAAAAATAAGAGTTTTCTGCTTAGAGTTATCAACCAAAATAAATATTCCTGGAAACTGGAGTTTGTACTTTTCCTGCGAAGCTGGAAGTAATTTTTAAAGTTATACTACAAAAACCACTGGAATATCTATGTGGGCGGTTAGAGGGCAGTTTCCAGAGGATAAACACTACAGAGTAATTCTCTCTATCCCAAATATCAAGCTTACTTGTTATGCTGTGGTAGTCTACACAGAGCTGGATTAGGTGAATGCAGCTAAGGGAAGACTTTCTGCACATCATTCCAAATGAGTTTTAAATTATGTCTATCATAAACAGAAGCAAGTGTTTATTGAAATAATTTAGGAGGGGAAAAATAGTGGCTAGGTCTCCCTGCAAAGTGGGAAGAATGGGAAGAATATGAAAGCATTACATGCATTAATTGGGATGAGAAGCTAGTGCTGGGAGGTTCTGAGAAGGCTGCAGGGATGAAACAACGGGAGCCTGGAGAACTCTGCAGCTCTGTCTCAGATCTTTATTTTTCCCTCCATGCGCACCAGCATAAATCGACTTATGGTCTTGCTCTAGATTACCCTATGGCCAATATCAGGGAAGTTTCTGCTTTAGGAAGTAAGAAAAAAGCATGTGTCTCAGCTGGTATGAGATCTGAGGCTACAGTTCAACAACAAATGCAGAAAAGAGAGGAAGAAGATTGTGTTCTAGTTCGAGTGAACAACTACTCATGTGCTCTGCCCCAGGCATATCCCACAAACCAGTTCACTCTGTTAGCAATTGTTAACTTCACAAACTTTTGAACTCATCTTCCACCCAACCGTGCTTTGAGCTATCTGACTGCATAATAACTGATCTGGTCCCACCCCAAAGGGTTTACAACATAAGAACTTCCTCCTGAAAGCACACACATGCCTTATTTTGCTAATGCAAATAATCCTTTTAACTTCAAAGGGATTAACAAGGAAGGAGTAGCAAAACTAAGCACGTAGGTAAGTGTTTGCAGGATCACAGCCTAAATATAAGATGAGACAAGAGAAAAAAAAGACTGGTAAGCACAAATTGACATAATGGCAAAGTGATAAGCATTAAGTCAAAAGCCTTAAGGATGAAAGGAATATGTAAAATAGGGCACATTTAAGCATATTTTCTGCCTTTTCAAAGTCATTTGTGAAAAAAGAGGGTTTTATTTCCACCCTCCACCACCAAGGCCTTTTACACCCATCTATAAAAATAAAAATCTTAGGTTACTGAAACAGGACACATCTGTGTGAGCTTCCACTTCACAGTCTAGGCTTCTACCCTCTATTTCTTACCCTAATTTTAAAATCACTGGTATCAAAATCCTCTCAGCCAACTTCCAGTGAATATTTCTTTACATTTGGCATGGGCATATTTATTATGCTATTTGGATTGAGAAGAGCATTAACACTTAAATCTGAAACAATGGCTTAGAGGAATAACATCATGTCTATTTTTTTTTTTTCTTGATTGTGCATTGCCTTCTCTCTTAAAGAATAAACATGGGTCTCAGACCAGCTATAATTTAAAGACCCTGGAACGCTCACCTGGGTCATGTAAGGTTTCTGACAGAGAAGTCTGGTGTCATAGTGTCACAGTTTAGGTTATTATTGCCTGAGGCTAATTGCTTCACCCCTTTCTAGAGATTATGGAGTCTGTAAAGCACATGAGAACTATCCAGTCTAGCTTCTTTGTGAAAACTCACCTTCTTCACTGGCTTAAGCTGAAACAGGGGGTGGTGAAGTGCACAAATCTCTGTTGCAATGGAAGCCATAATACTGGGCAGAGTGTTAGACAGCTAAGAAAAGTTAACTCTTCTAAAAGTTGTGTGTTAGAGCCCTAAACCCTGTGCAGTATAGATTTCTTTTATGGTTGGCTGGCTTGCAGAAGACCCTAAGCTACAGCCTATATATGCTCCCAATGCCATGGACACACTTGTGTTTCCGCTTCTTTTTTTTTAAGTTTCCTTTCTGAAAACAAATGTAACTCCTATTTTTAATAGATATACAAAACGTTATGTGAAAAATCTCTTGCAAATGAATTAAAATATTAAAATAAAATTCTTATGATAATTATAATTGCAATCACTGTCTAAAAATTTATGTATGTATATAAAAATGTGTAATACCCTTAGAAAATTATCCAGGAGTCTTAAATGCACATGTTTATCATAGACAAGCTCTCATTATATCCTCCCCCTCCAAGCCCATATGAATAAATGGATATTATCCTCATGTTCTGTCATATCATCAGGGAAAGAATCCTTGAGACAAGAACCCACAATCAGAGCATGTTTAAAAAGTCAGACTTCCACATCATTCAAATTATAAATATGAAGATGAATACATGAACTGATCTCAATTTCTGCAGTGAAGAAAAGAGGCAGCTTCTCTGTAATTACAGAAGCTAAACTTTGCAACACTTCAAGTATATATAAATCAAGACTTTGAATTGCTTTGGGAAGTATGCTGTAGGAAGACAGCATGGCAACAGCACTATTGCTGTGACAGCAAACTTTATCAACCGTACAGACACACATCTGAATTATGTGAATGGTTAATAAATGTTATCCCATATAGAACACAATACTGTGGCTGAATCTGCAGGTCAGAAAGGTCTGAATAACTTCAGTAAAGTTTCATAAAGAAGAAGAAAAAGAGACAGGAACAGAGAGAAGAGAAAGATTGCAGCTTTTGTATCTACTAGAACATTAGCTAGAGTAAAAAAATCACTTTTTGAAACAAACCCCATTCTGTAGAAGGAAACATATTGTAGACAACCAGCTGCTATTCTGAACCCCTCAGTCACCTGTTAAGGCCTCATGATCATCTTTAATCTCCTCAGAAAAACCATGCAAGAGCAGGTATTCATTATGTGCTTTGAATAGAAATCAAAGAGATAGTGTAAAAGCAAACCATCACTTCCAAGTAAATTAAATTATATGTCTAATTTACATGAGTTACATAGAATTCACGCATTGTTCTCATAACTTCCAGGTCTTCATGGTTAAAGTGGCATTGTTTAATGCCGTCTGCATTCGGAAACATCTGAAACTAAAAGCTAATATATTGCATGTGAAGGCAGTTTATCTTTTAAATTCCTTAAGATATAACCGCTTTCTATGCCAAGTCCAAAATTTTGTGAGAAGCTCCCTAAATATAAGGTGTTTTTAGGACAGGATTGCTATTTCACAAAGAACTGTTTAAAGCCAGAGAAGATCACAATTTCAAGTTGTTTGATTTTTGTGCTAGAATATTAAAAGAGCCAATGCAAGTTTTTTCAGTTGGCACTTCTTTTGCAAAGGTCTGATTCTTTCTTGAGTTTTCTTTACACATTTTTCACATCAGCAGAAGGGAAAATGACTACATTATTATGAATTTTTCATTCCTTTTGTGTTGACTACAATGATCTCTTTCTTATTCACTATTGCATTATCTCCTTAAGACTATTTTTTAAAAAGTTCTGTCTATAATACAACCTGTAAAACATTCATATTCATGCCTAAGATTAGCCATGCTGGAACTACCAGTGGTACCTGTTCACTCTGAGTATGTGCTAAATTATTAGGAAATGTATATGCTTGGTTCCTGCTATCTATACAGAGCATTCACAGTTTCAACAAGCCAAGATTACAAAAAAGCTAATGAGCAGTGAGACAGGGGATCTAATAACCTGTACCTCATGGGCTACTAACATCTCAAGTGGTAGATACAAAATTAGTTCCAGGCTAAATTACAAAATAATAGCCATAGAAAATTAAGCACACTAAAAATCCATCATATCCTGGAACTGGTCTGTAACAAACCCTAAACATTAGCAGTCGTACCTTAACCCAGCTAGGTGCAATTTTTTAACAAATGGCCTTACTTATTCTTTCTCCATATGATGAAGTCTTTTTCTTCCAACTGTATTGAAAGTCTACTTGCAGAAAAATCTTCAGCAGCAGATGAAAACACTGAAAGCACATTTAAACTTCTGCAGCTGTGTAACCTTCCTTTTTACAGCTTCTTATCATAAAACCCCAGCCTTGCAGAAGCTGGGGTTATTTTATTAGTGTGCATAATTTTTCTACTGCCATCTCCCATCTGGGAGCAACAACCTTAGTATCATCTGAAAACCAGTGTAAGTCTCCTAAAGAAGCTGAAAGCAGACACTGAGGTTTTAGGGGGAATATGGGGATTAATAAACTATCACCCTGTGAATATAATGATGTTCTCTCTAATGGGCAAGACTGTTCCCAAAGGTAAAGGACAAGGTGCTGCTAGAGCTTCTCCTTGTAAACATGAAAGAACCAACACAATGCTCTGGTGAGTAATCTTTGTTGATAGAGCAACTCTCAGTTGCAAAAACAAAGAATGCTATACCTGCAGCATTTATAAAAATTGTAATAGTCATATCTAGGTTGAAACAAGAACTGTCTTATGTGCCCTTAGTCTAATTTTTATAATTAGAGTAGTGGTGACCTTGTCTTCTATATATTCTGCCTTTGCAAAGGTGTATAAGCTATATGCATGGCCTCTTTCTTGTCTTGTAACTGGGCCTGCCATAGGCACACAGGACAGCTGATCTATACATATGCAGGTTGGATTTATTACGTAAGTGCTGCTTCCCACCCAGATCTGGAAAGTACTGGGAAAGAGGATGGTGGGGAACATGCTGTTGCCAAAGTCTTGCTCAGACTCTTTGGGCCTAGACTGCAAAGCAGATAATTTGTTCTGAAGGCAGCACCTTGCCTCCAGACTTCATTTTCTTGGGTGGAATCACCAGTGAACATTTCCATATTGTAGGAGATTCCTCCAGAAAAGAGAATGGCTGGGACTCATCTGTGCTTCTTGGATGTTATTCAGACTACATGGCCAAAATAAAGCAAAGCTGACTCAAACTTGGTTTTGCATTCTATGAATGTGTAATACCACTCTGTTGTGCATAGTCTTGTATAGCAACATGTATAGTATTTTCATGTGCTATATGAATGTGAAATTCCACTATGATAGCAGCACTTTACTATTACTGTAATCCTACTGTAATCAGAAGGGAGGTATCACAGGTAAAGAAGTGATTTCTTCTGCAACTTAAACATTTTCTTTGAAGTATCTTTTGTCTATGCAATGGCACATGTAGTATCTAACACATAGACCATTCTTATATTTAACATGCAGCCAGTAGTTCCCTGAATAAACGAGGCTTTTCAAAATTATGCTGTAGCATGACCTAAGCAGTCCCTGACCTTCCTGATGCTGACTGCTCTGCAGTACCCCTTCCCTCACTATGGCATAGTTGTTTGAATAATCATGCAATGCATCAGGCTGTGAAACCAATTTGGCTAAAAAACCAACCTAGCACAACAACATAAAGAGACTTTCTTAGCCTATTTGGTTTCCCAACAAGGACAACAGATGGAGTAGCATGGGGACACAGACAAGCAACTGGAGACAGGACCCTGTCAACTGCCAGATTGCCTGAAAAAGTCCATGACGCAGCAGTCTGACACTGCTCATAGTGAATAAAGTTCAGTACTTGAATATGTCTTTGGAGAATCAGGACCAAAGAATTGTGTTTACAATTTTTTTTGGAAAAGCAATTTTTTAATATGCATTTTTAATATGCATGACTGATCCTACATTAAAGTGACATCTTGTTGGATTTGGATACATTTCAATGGATCAGATTAGCTCCACTCATTCAGCATTTTTTTGCAGAAATATTCAGATATTTGACATTAGCTTAATTTTTCATAGATTCCAGTGGAAACTAATTAATAAATGGAAGCAAATTTATGCTGGAGAATCCTAGAGAATTTAATTTCCTTCAAAAGAAGGCAGTGCTGCTAGCACCTTGTGTGGGAGAGTGATGGGGTAAGGACTGAATCTTCAGTACAAATATCCTCTAAAAAGCATTCATATTCTATGAAAGGCATGCAGTATGCTACAGTCAAGTATGCTGATCTGGGAACAGTAAAGTAGGAAAAAAACATTTCAAATCCTCCAAGACATAGGTAAAATACTGTGGACCTTGTAGAGCATTTAAAATTAAATTAGACCATATGTACTCATCTTTTGACAGTGCGTCTATTTGGACACTCAAAAAAATGCCTAAAATAAACAGAACAAGAACAAGACTGTCCATTGAAAGATATTCATACTGAAGAAAGCTCTAATATCCCTCCTACACATCCTTTAAACTTAAAGTTCTCCCATAGGTGTAGTTTTTACAAGCTTTTTGATTTACTTTTGTCAAATAAACTGCATTAACAAAGACCAGATTTTTTGCATTGGTTTAAGTTAACCTTTCTAATCTGGACAGGAATTACTTAGGGAACACTTAGATAAATTGCTTTCTTGGAAGATTATGGGAGCAGGAAAGTATTAACAGTCCAGCAGAGGGACATTGTTACGAAGCTGATGGTAATAATGTCTTCTGATCCCCAGGATGGGTGTAGGAGAGGTTTGCTGCTCTGTAATTTATGAATACCACTGCACAACAACCAGTATGGATTCTGCAGGTGGTCTGCTATAGCTTTATTTGTAACCACAGCATTTACTATCTCTATTGTGATTGAGAGTAAATGTCACCCTGGTTTAATGCCATGGTGACTAATGCTTTTGAATTAAAATGTTCTCCGTAGCTAATACTAAGAAATAGCAAAGAGACGTGGATAATCTGCTTTGTCATATCTTAAAAGCAAATCACATTCCTGTGCTAATTCCACCATAGTTAAGACTGAGATTGGTGTCACTGCTTTCAAAAACTTCTGCTCACTTGATCCAAAAATTGTGCTATTTCATAGGATCAGTATGCAAAATTCTAATTTATTTCAGCAGGAAGTTGTAGTTTGTCCTATACACACTTGCATTCACAAAATCATCCAGTTCTGCTCATGGCTATCATCTGGATGCTCCCTGGAGGAGCACTACTACTCTAGGTCTATCTCAGTTCCAACGTTGTGTTGCCCCAGGGGGCAGGAAAAAGAGCAGAGTGTATAAAAGATGAAAATGCCAAGGGCAAAAACAGTAGTGGCAAAGAGAGAGAAGAACATAAGTGTTGACAGGGACAAGAGAAAGAGAAGCAGAAACAGGAGAAAGAAGAAAACTCCAGCCTTCTGAGCAAAGCCTCTTCTCAGATTTTCTAAGGGGATAAAGATTTAAAGTGAAGACAAAGAGTCGAAGTAAGACTGAAAGACAAACCAGCTAAGGAAAGGGAAAGCTATCACCTTTTTTTGGCTTAAAGCCCCCCCATCAAGCATTTAATATGGAAGCTTGTGTGTCTTCACCAGCACACTGGTATGAAATTGCAAATCTAGACACATTTTTTTTCCACTTTTACTCTGTTATCCTAGTGTTCTAAAATACACATAGCTGGTGGCTCTGCCCTCAGCAGGCTCTGTCCTCAGCAGTCCTCCTCTGCTGTGCACATGTGCAGGCTGACACAGGCTGTGTAGGTACCCCCACAAACCTACATTTACTTTTAATTACAAGTAATTTGCAAGCTATCATCTCTAAATGACAAAGGAGGGAGGAGCAGAGTTAATATTTCATTGGAGGGAAAAGAAGAATATAGAACAAATTTAGAAGGAAGGTTGCAGATGAAACTCTGGTCAGGGAAAGAGCAAAGCAGCCATATGCTCTAGGTACAATACCATAGATCTCCCAGGAGATGAGCCCAGATGCTATGTGGAATGCAACCCTGACTTTGTCATTGAGGCAAGTGAGAAGTAGAAAGAAAGAAGAAACAGGAAAAGAAAGATTCCTCATCTTAAATGCCACTTAAATCTAATTACCCTAAACTGAGGCAAGATCAGTAAGTGTTAGCCTTAACTCTGACCTTGCTGTTGGTTCAGTGAATGCAGCTTTCTGAGTTTCGTCATATATTCTTTTGAGATGATGCAATAGATTCCAGTCTGCAGTAATGCTGCTCTTGGTGCTTCTTCCTTCCTGCCCATTTCTCAGTGTGGTATGTTGCACTGAGCTGCTGCATTGTATTTTTTTACTTCTTCCATCAGCTTTCATCTCAATTCAAATGGATCTGCTGCTGTTGTCAGCAGCTCCATAAATCAGGTCTGTGCTGGAATATTACAAGCACTTCTAATTATGAAGAGGACATAAGTAGGGGTTTCTTTATCACTTATTACATTGGTTTTGTACCTTTGAGATTAAGGCTCCCTCCCAGCATGCATTCTGTATTTCTGGATCAGTCTTCAGTGGGAGAAATATGTTAAAAAAATTGCCACATAATTAAATTTAGGTCTTGCAACCAACCCTACAAACTACCCTTCCCACAAGAAAAATTACCCAAACCTTCAGCTCTTTCCCATTCCCATCAAATAAGTTATTATGAAAAACAAAAAACAGGCTTGATATTGTCTCGATATTTATTTGAAATATGCTCAATTAGTGGTGCCTTGGCCTGCAAGTTGACTTTGTTACCTTCTTTTCTTAGCTTGGAGGAGAGCTGTGGACAATATATTCATGCTGGCAGATAAACTTATACAGGAATGATCTTCCTGAAAGTGTAAGCAGCCCCAGTACAGTCAAGAAGAAAAACCAACACAGTACTAAAAGTTGTGCATTCACCAATAGTTCTCTAAGACCTAAAGGTTTCTATGTTTCTAAGTCCTCATATAGGAAAACTACTGCAGGAACTCATTAGCTAACAGTAATTGGCTATTAGTACCAGTTTTCCTAAGTCAGCTGTGAAAAGCGAAAAGTGTGGTTCATTCAGACACTGTCAGTGAGGTTCACTGGCCAGGGTGTATCTGCAGTCTGCGTCCAGCTTTGAAGGGGAAGTGGACAAAGTGGAGACAATACATCTGAGGGTCACCAAGACAGTTGTGGCATTGAGGAGGAGTGGTCAGCCATTAGGAATGAGGGAGGGGAGCTTGTTCACTCTGCCAAGCAGTAATCTGTTAGCAGCCTACAACTCTTGAAGGGGAGTCAGAAAGGTCATAGAGCAAAACTCTCTTCCATACTAACAGTGTAACAAGGATCTCAGCTAAGGAGGTTTATGGACTTGGCTAGGAGGACACTACAGCACTGGAGCAGGTTCACACCATTGTTTCCCTAGGGAGAAATCTCCATCCTCGGGGCTTTTCAAGATTTACATGGATAAAGCCACAGCTAACTTAATCTAGCACTGGCAAGAGTCCCAAGTCACACAGGAGGTTAGACCAGATGATCTCCAAAGGTCCCTTCTGACCAATATTTTTATGACTCTATGAACTAAAAATAAAACAAAAAGTCAGGAGTGCTTCAAGATCAGTTCAGTCATGGTAAAGTAAATTAAGCAACATCATCAAATTATTGCTTGGCTGGTGTCACTGACATTTGTGTTGAAGTAACTACATTTGAGTTGCATAATTCAGGATCTTCAATGGCAGTTTCAGTAAGAGATCTGGTAATGTAAAGTACATGGATTTTAAATCATATTACCCTTTCAACTCTAGAGATGTAAATTGCTGAGGAGTACTAGTGGATAACTTACATCAGAGATGTCCAGGCCAGGTTTCATTTATATAGGAACTGCATTCTTGATCAGCTTTATCATGCCAGCACTCTTCCTTAAAGTTAAATTTATTTTTAAATAGAAGCATCAAGCAGATTGAAAAATTTATCTCCTAAAAACAAGGCTTTCCAAAGAAATTCTCCATAAGTGAACAGAAAAGAAAAAGCAGCCAAGGAAAAAAGAAAAAGGAGAACACTGATTAATGAGATTTGTTTGTTGTAGGGTATGATCAAACAGGCCAGCACTACAGTCAGTGATAAAAGAAGGCAAAGTGCTGTGCAGACTGCTATATTCATCTGCTTAAAATTCACATGGTCTGAGTTCCAGAATAATTTGCTCCACACCATCTGGCAGACATAAGAACTATGAATATATAGTGGGGGGAGGGCATGAAGAAATTTTCTGCATTTCAGTACATGTGGAAATACTGTATTGGGGTTTGCAATTTATGTTCAATACATTAAGTGCACAGGTAAGCTGTAAACGATCCAACAAATCCTGATTTTTAAAACACTTGGAAACAAACTTACTACAGTAGTATCCCACTCTTTGTGGATACAAATCCCACTCTGTACCTTATATTTGGACTCAGAATATAACACAAGCTATGAAATGCAATGAAGCAAGTCAGTACAAGTATTACTCAGTGGTCAGTATGAATTGTACGATGTCATGCATGCCCAAACTGTTGTAGCTCTCACCAAAACCTCTTAGCTTCACTTATAAGCTCAGATTTTAAAAACTTCTACGTGCAACAGTGAAAAACTTCAGTGTGGGTCAAGGAGACACCAGAGAAGAAAATATTACTGGTAGAACCAAGCTGCTGTGGGATAGAGATATGTAGAATGAACATAGAGGAAAGAAATATGAAAGCTACTCTTCTAAATGTGTTTCTACATTGTCACTCCAGAGAGCACACTATTCTCATACATTTTACTTTCATAGTTTGCTGTGCAGGAAAGGTAGTTTTTTCTGGTTTTGGATAATGACCAAACTGCTTTCAGCCAAAATGATGGCTGTTTCACAAAGGTATACAATTTATTCATCAGCTATTTTTTTACACTGTAGAAATCATGTTATTGCTATATTTTTAATTATAATGATTTTACGACTGCATGCATGTTTATTCCCATAGAATAGAATGTCAGTTATCAGAGTGAGCAGTTCCCAAAGTTTGTCCTGTCCTTTAGTCACCAAGGAATTCTTAGAGAGCACAGAAGCTTATATTGCATATGGATATGTACCTGTTGTTCTCAAATTTGTGCTTAAAAACCTATAGCTAATAAGGCAGAGAGGAGCAGCTGAGTAGCAGATTTCTCTAATGCAAAGTGCCTATGGTAGTGAAATCCTGACAGATGGGCTCAAGAGGATTCATTTGGGATGATTTTGGATGTTCTTGGTCTGCCAACTTTTCCAGCCTGTCTAGGAGGCTGCTTATATCCCATGGGAATCCTCTATGCCTCTGCCACCCCTCTGCCCCAGGTGTACAGTAGCTGCTGTTTTGTCTGTGGCACATCCCATCCTACTGTCTCTGCCCTTGGAGTGTAACTACAGCAGTGTAAGGAGGGGAATGCTCTCAGCTGACTAAAGCTAGGTATCCTGAACCCCTTACCAGACAGCTTTAAGAATTCCATCCTCCATAAATACAAAAATTTGGACAGATAAAATGTATAAATTCAGTCATTATATCAATACAGGCTTATTGTCTGAGCTGTATGTGTGGGAGCTGCTGCTGTCACATTACAAAAAGAAAGAGTTAACCCTTATAAACATCTCTGTCCCAAGGGTGCTACTCAGCTACACATCTTGGATGACCAGAGTGTTTCTACTTTTGCAGGCTGCTGCAAGGGGTGTTTAATTACAGCAATACTGCTGTCCCAGTGCTATTACAGCATTGCAAGGCAGTCATAAAGGCTGAGAAAGCATTCTCCTTCCAAGCTTCTGATGTTTAGTGGCTTATAAAGTTTCCAAAACCTGACCTTTAGAGCTGAAATTTATTGTTTGCATTATACCCAAGACAAATTTAATCAGGCAGTTTAGAAAAAAAAAAAACCCTGTTTACCAAATGTTAAGTAATCTACGTGGTAAAGAAGTATTTTCTAGTTGCTAAAATAATTCTTCAAATGTAGGGGGAAATTGTAGAAAAAAAAATATTTTTTTCACTTTAGGCATGCCACATGTTGAACCGTAATCTCATTTCATGCAACCCTTTTTCAGATTTCCTTGTGTCACTTGCAGTCAGTTTTCTCTCTCAGAAGAGTCTCTGATGGTAATTTCCACATATTTGCTCTTACTGTCTCAAGTTAGTATTTGCAACTTATAGAGCTAAGACAACAGCAAGTGCTGGCCATATTCTTACAGTGGATAGCATTCACTTCAACCTAGAGCCTGGAAGAATGTCAATATCTTTGCAAGGTCAGGCTGTTTGTTCTTATTAGAAAGCTCACATCAGTTTTTCCTGTAGAGAAAGATGATATTTTAGTACTTTGTAAACTCCCCTTTGAAAGCTAGATCAAGACAGTCATGGAGGAAACTAGTAATGCATATAAACCATGTTTTGACTATTATTACTGATCAAGTAAAATAAAGAGTTTATGGCCTTTTTATACCATTCTACTGGCATGCATCAATAGTGTACTGATACAGGTTTGTGCATTTAGCCAGTAGAAGCACTATTGCCTCCAAAGACAGCAAAAGAGAAGGGAAAATGGGGCTGTGAACAAACTGATTCTGCAGTGCCACAAGGTGTGGCTAGCTGGGCAGTTGGGGTGAAGGACTAAAAGGCAGATGGAGGACATGGAGCAGTAGCTCCTGATGGTTTGAACAGGATAGGGCTGTGCCCATGAACCTAAACATCACCTCTACTGATGGACCGAATGCCAAGAATGACAGGGAAATTTATAGGAGTGAGGTGGCTGGTAACAGATGTCCTGGAACTCTGAGGGTAATGCACTGTGAAGTCAAGATAAAACTTAGCCACCACTTATCATATTTTTACCTGCAATTGTTATTAATAGTTTCTAGGCTGTTTTCATCAGTCTTAGAAAACAAAAACCTAGGGCCTGAAAAGCCTATTATGGCAAGACTTATTTACTTCTAAAATGTTCCATATCACAGTACTGAGTGTCTGGAGACTGGTATACAATCATTGCAGGGGAAACACTCTTCTGTGGGATCAGGTGCAGTAGCAGTTTCATTCAGTCTCGCTATGAAAGCAAGGGATCACTAGTGGATTGGCTAGCCAGATTATAAGACAACTCCTCAATATCTGTACTTCATGGAAGAGGATGGAGTTTGGAAAAATGAAGAACTAGAGGGCAGGTGAAGATCAAAAAAGGGAGTAAGAAAGCTAAGGAAAGAAAAAGAAGAGTAAGGAAAGCATAATTAAGGATAAGGATGTTTCTGTCAAGGAAAAAAGAGAATGGAGAAGGCTAAAAAGAATCAAAAGAAACATTAAAGATAACCAAATGGGTCAGGGAAAGAAGATGTAGAACCTCAGGCTGCTGTGTTTTGTGCTCTTCTGTGTATATGTTATGCAAATAGACTGTTTTGCATATATAAGAATAATTACAGACATCAGTTTAAAAATAAATTAGTATCAATTATAAGTATTAGCTAATAGCTCCTTTGAATGAAATCTTTTGTTATACTACAAGAAAAGTTTTCCACAGATACAACAATGTCTATATTGCTCCACCCCAGTCTAAGAAGGATTCTTAGTTGCCTCCTGGGGACAACTGATTGGCCTCCAGGACTGATGCAATCTGCAGCCTTCTTGATGAGCTTGCAAATTATTCCATAGCATAATAACACCATGATTTGGGGGCAGGAATATTTCAAATAAGGGTTTCATGGATGAGTCTAATGGCTTATGTACACACAAACATTACTCCAGGAAAAGGTAAGGCACAAGCTTAAATAAAGAACAGTTCTTGTACAATGATTCCTAGTGTAAAAACATCCCCTGTAGCTGAAGCAATTAATTTTCCAATTCTTAGTTTAAAGTGCTTCCAGAGTGTTTAGTATAACCATACCTGTATTGGTCCCTTCACACAGAGCACTTAGAGATTATTTTTAATCATTGTTCAATTGAGCTGGTTTTACTTGGTGACCTTCTAGGTGGAAAAATCCATGTCCAAAATGTCACACCTGTCTCAGCATATGTCACCAGACCTGCCTGGCTGGCATTGCTTTCAAACATGCATAGTTAGTCCAGGGGTAAAGAGAGTAGGGAGGACCAGAAAACTGGGATAAATTGAGAGAGCAAATGTTATACAGTGGAGAAGGAGGTGCAAGCAGCAGCTCTCAGCAGTTCTTCTGCTGAAGGTTTGTGTGCTTTTCAACTGCAAAAAATTATAAAGTGGGTCTTGAAACTCATGTGTTCTGGATTCCAGATATTTAAATTTTTGAAAAAGTGGTAAAGAACATGGGTTACTCACATGGTGATTGCCTGGTACCCAGACTCTAATTACAGGTTGATTAAGGAAGCAAACAGTTCTGGTAACAGCACAGTAAGGTACCACAAAATCAACTGTCTTGACACCCCCTGTTGAGGTCTTGTACTGAAGGCCATTGCATGATTCACCCTAACTTTATATTTCCTGGAATTTACTGGTGTTCCTACAATTTTAGCACTACTCTTATAGATCTTTGATCTTTGAAACTATCTATAATATATTTAACAAAGATTGAGTTACCTTTTATTTAAATAATTTAATAACCAATGTGTAGCAGGACTGAAGGTCTGTCTTTGGAATACTTCTAGGAGGTATTTTTAAGGACAGAAGGCATATTTACCTATCCATGTAATACAGACATATCAAGTATGCATAGCTACAGTATTCACAGTTTACTGGTAAATTTGAAAGCAATTCCTGTTAAACAAGTATGTCATCCAATTTCTTTCCAACAGCAGCCCCTCAAAATTAAATGCTTTGTCTTTCCCTGTAATATTCACAATTTTACTGTCTTCAGGTAATTACAAGCTTATAGCATTGCTGGGACTTCTATTCCTATTATACTTTATAAAATTATGATTCACTCCAATGGTTTTTTTTCTTTGTCTCTTGCTTCTCTTGTTAGTTTGTGTGCTTGTAACATTCAGTCTATTTGTATCATCACATCCCATTTGTTATGACTCCCAATGTAATTTATTATACATGCAACTAATATGTGTGATTTTTAATTGCCACATTTATTTTATCACTCAATCAGGATGGCTTATAGCCAAGTATTTTCTTGATTGTGAAAGTAATTTCTTTGGTCTAATCTTGAAATATACATCTATACTTAGAAGGCCAGCTTTTAAGTTTTAAAGAAAACCTCATTTACACAAACAAAAAAGTTTCAAAAATTTTATCCAAGACTAAATAGAAGAAAAACATATTTTCCTGTTATGTACAATGTATCTATATTTTGTTGCATCAGAATGCTACATCTAAAATAAATTTATGGGTGAAAATACTTAATTGCATGTTAAATACAATTTATATTATTCTAAGTGTAAAATATGAAACCAAGTATTAAGAGTCATTAGTGTTATGTGATAATTAAAGTCTATATGTAACTGAGGATTTCTTATCTGCAAGTTTATTATAGAGAGCTCTTTGGATTTCTAAGACCAGTCATTGGGGACTGGACAAATGATATTTACACTCTTAATTATCCAGTGAGATTAGTGTTTGTGGCCTCTGTAAGTAGGTCACAAACATAGCAATGAAAATTAATTGTGCTACAGGATAGCAATGATTCATATGCTTTCTAATCATAATTCAACTAGTATTTTAAAGATAAGCCTCCTTAAATATTTGGTTTTTAAGAAGATCTATTAACATTGGAAGGATACTTTCAGAAAAGAACAAAATACCACTCTCAGTGGAAGTAATTTCTCTGCATTTATCCAGTGTTACTTTGCAGTACAATTACTTCCATTTTCAGAGATATGCAGAGTCAGCAGTCCATCACTTGTGCTGTCTGTCAAAAATATATGTCCCCAACTGAATTGTGTTATTATTTAAATATAGCAAATGGGAAGATACAGTGTGGCACAAAAAAAAAAAAAATTCTGAGCCTATTTTTTAAATCAGCTGTGGTTCCAATTTCAGTAGAAATACGCTGGGCTTTGTGTCCACATGTGTAATTGTTTTCCATGATGCTTCAGAGTTCATTACTCTGTGACGTTCTTGCTCTTAGACCCTCCTTATAACAGTGCTGGCACAACACGAAGCTCTGCAAATGTCAGCAAAGGCTCCTGCCACATGCTGTAGCTGCTAACTTTTTTCTTCATTTGCTCCATAAACATTAGTCTCAAAATCACAACATTTTAAAGCATTACCATCCTCCATGGGTTTATTCTTTCATTATACCCATTTGTTTTAGTTATTACATTAGTTCAATTTCCACAGTCATAGTTACACTAGTGTATCAGCATTTCCCACTTCAGTTGTTTTCAGTGCATTAAAAATTAGTCATAAATATTGTTTCATGATCAAATTTGGCATAACTTGCTTTACAGGTCAAGCAAACACATTTTTCTTTCACAGATTAAAAGCAAAATCTGTTTGATCATATTCAAGCCGTTTCATTAGTTGGAAAACATTTAGGTTTATTAATTTGGAAACACCATGACAAGTTCTGCTGTTATTTATACTACTGTTAGTCCAGAGTAACTCAACTGTATTCAGTCAATTAGTCTGAATTTGTGCCCATTTTTATAAAAATGGTCACGAATGGCCCCTTTTAACTTAAATAAATAATGGGTAGGGGAAAAATAAATGGAAGTAAACTAAACAGATTAATTAGAAAAAAAATTGCCTGCTCATTGAATGGTCAAAATGAGTGGTGCTTTGATTGCAATACTTGCCCCAGGAAGGAAGGAAGGCAATTGCAAATGCAATTCCCACTTATAGTATTTCCAGTTCAGATGGGGATTTAATTTATTTTTACTTGAATTACTGGATACCAAGATGAAACTGATGTTTTGAGGAGCAAAGCTGCCTTTTCTGAGAGCACTTACTTCTTTCACATACAGAAAGAGTGGTTAACATATAAAGAGGGTTTCTGCACTATGTCTAGTCACAAACCATTCAGGTCACCAGAAAACCTTGAAATTAAATATTTTAAAGCTCAATAACCTTTCACTGGTGCTAGAGGCATTTTATAAGATCAAGAGCTGCCATGGAGAAATCTTCTCAAGTGCATCTATTGCTCACAAACACAATGCTGTGACAGCTACAATGACATTTTAGATTACTTTTGATCCAGGTTGCTTATCTTAAAGCTAAGTTTTCTGTAAAAGGTGGATCAGACTTATGTTGGAATAGCTCCTCTGTAGATTTTTAATGTTGCAAATACTGGAGCACCATTTGTTACCAGGAGCATCTCAGACCACTGCACATTACTCAGAGGATTTCAGGATTCCATAGCTGTATAAATCCTTGAATTAAAATTCCTTTAAGGTAGGCTATGGCAGTCTTGATGTAGGTGGGTGGATTAAATGTTCTTTCTATCTCCTAAAACCCCAAAGCTTTGCTGGGTGACAGCAGCTACCTCTGCACTTCTTGGCACCTTTTGGAATTTCTGCATGGTCATATGTCTCTCTGACAAGGATATACCTGCTGCCTTCTGTTTGATGGCTGTGCCACTGATGGATCCCTTCTCCAAAATCCAGCAAGGGAACCCTTCCAACCCAAATGAAGATCAATCGCACTGCACCTGAAGTTTTGATAAATACTTTGATCATCCAATAATGACTAATTGCTTTAGAGGACCACAGTAATTCTGATGACAGCCATTTATCAAACAAGGGAGAAGAGAAACTTGGACCTTTGTAGTGAAATTAGCCATCCCACTTTACTAACTGTGTTTTGTTTTATACAGTGTAGGTCAGCAAAGAGAGACTCTCCTACCCTCTTCAAATTAATGAGTAAGCCACTCTGAAGCCTAAGAAGGAGCACAGTGTGAATGTTGCTACAAATAATATTCCTTGTCTACACAGTCTCTGTCCTTACCCAGTTCGTTTCATTTCTGAAGGAGATTATCAAAAGACATGAATAAGAAATTGCTAAAGCACAGTGTCACTTATAGAAATGGTTTCCATGTCTGTAAATGATGAGCTTTTTGCTGTCTTCTAAAACCTATCTGGCTAAAATAACCATGAGTACTTCATGTTATGCCCATGGGAACATGATTTCAGATGTGAAGGGTACAGAGCCAGGAGCTGCACTTTTCTCCTGTCCTGAAATGGCTGTGTCTCAGATATGGGCCCTCTCACCAGCTGTCCCTGACTCTGGGGACCTTGCCAAAGTAAAGCCAGAGTTCTCTTTGCCTTCTACTGGAAATACGGGATTTACCTGCTACTCTGCCACAAGGTGCAGGTCACACTTCGGCTGCAGTATCCAGGCTGACCTGCGGGTGGAAGTCCTGCAGAAGGAAAAGAGGTGCACAGAGGCAAGTTTCTGAGACACTGAAAATCCAAGAACATTACCAATACTCAAATACAGTGTCACTCTGGAGGATATTTTGGAGGAACTATCTTCTATCCTCTACCAGAGACAAGGACCTCTTCTAGTGGTAGATGTGCTTCTATTCTCTCTTGAGGTGCCAATGAGCTCAAGAGAGTGACCGAGTATCAGCTGCACTTTGTGGTCTATGGAAAATATCTGGCACCCTTCCCTTGGATGTGTGCAGTGGTGGCTGAAATTAATTCATCAGTCCATAATCTGCTACATTTGTTCATGCTGAAGGAGCTAAGGAGGAAATGCACTACCTATTCTGTCATATCCATGCACCAGAAGGCATTGCAGACAGTGATGATAATCTTCCAATTACCATAGGAAAACTGAAAAGGTCTGGGGGATAGGAACCCTTGGACATAAGAGTCAGTGAGTGAGTCCCTCTTTGGTCAGCTCACCATTGGATTCATGCTGTCTCCTTGCACATCTTTATGTACCTTCCAGTCAGGAAGCAACTTAGCTGAAGCCCACAGGATTCCATGCTATGCACAGGCAAGGGTGAAATGTCTTCCGTTTCAGTGTGATAACCATAGAGGTTGGAAGCCTCAGAGAAAAACTGCATTGTTTTGAAAGGACAAAAGATTGCACTTGATCTCTTCCTTTGAATAGAAACTGCCTCTGGAGCCAGCTGGCCATAGTATCCAATACTCCATCTTCATCTAAGCAATCTCCACGGAGTTTTCAACTGCCACCTGCACTTAGAAAATCTAAGTCAGATTTCAAATGCTGTGGATTGTTGTCATCCTGGAAGTGAAATACCTGGAACATCTGTAGTAAGGATGCTTTAAAGGTGTATGCATACATCACGTGCAAGACTATCCTTATTACACCTTGATACTAGATTGGGCACTATATTTAGGCAGTAGCTGATGAGAAATTTACATGTCCCAAGACAGTTCTCAAATCATGCTTTATATACATAGGTATATATATCACTTGTTACCTCTAGCACAAGAGAGTGTACTGATGAACACATTCAGATTCTAAGCCTTGGACTTTATTTTCTAAGGTTGCTGGTTATTATTCTGGCATATTTTCATGGCATCAAGCATACTGCTCCTCAGAGATCAATCTATAAAAGCCCCAACCTCATTATTGCTAACAAGGTGTTGATGCTATAGGAAGTATAGTGGGGAACAAAGAAGGGAAAAAAAAGTGCATGCATGAATATTCCTGTTATAATTCCTGTATAATTTCCATCATAATGATAGATAAGTAAATAGGTAATACTGATAGAACTAGCAAGCCAACAACTGTAATAGATTCTTGTTAGACTGGCAATAGACTCATCTGCCAGCTCAGAGCAACCATGGAGCTGCATGGTGGTTGCCTTCTTTGCCAGTCCTGTTCTCTGGACACAGATAGATATATTACACACATGGTTCTTTCTTAGTTTGGCCAGCATAATGATTCCAGGTAATCCAGACAATAGGGCTAAAAAAAACAGCCAAAGATTTGGATGAGAACATGGTGTGAGGCCTCTTTCTTTCTTAGGCTGCCCTTGCTTGCAGACACGAGTTTTGCCTTGAAAATCAACATTTATGTAGGATGGTTAAGGCACCCTAAAGTGATTACATTATGAAGGATCTAGTCAATTCAGATCCTCGGATATAAACAGGCATCCTTTGTTCATGGCAAATGAAATAATTTGAAAACTATTGTCTATGTGTCATGGTTTAACTAAGCACCACACAGCCACTCGCCCACTCCATCCACCAGTGGGATGGGGAGAGAATGAGAAGGGGTAAAAGTGAAAAAGAAACTTGTGGATTCAGATAAGAACAGTTTAATAATCAAAATTATATAGTAATAAAAATTTGTGGAAAGTAAGGAAAAGATGGGTAAAAGATAACAAAGACAGAGGAAGATAAAACCCCAGAAAGACTAATGATGCAAATGAAAACAATCACTCACCACCAACCCCAGCCAAACCCTGAGCATCAGCTCACCCACCAGACTTCCTCCTCTCCCATTTTTAAATGCTCAGCATGATGCCATCTGGAATGGAATATCCTTTTGGGCAGTTGTCAGCTGTCACAGCCATGTCTCCTTCCAATATCTTGTGTACCTCCAGCCTGCTCACTGATGGGATGGGGCAAGATACAGGAAGGTCCTTTGACACTGTGTAAGCACTGCTCAGCAGTAACTAAAACATTTCCATGTCATCAGCACTGTTCTCAGCAAAAATCCAAAGCATAGTCCCACATCACCTACAATAAAGCAAATTTAACTCTACCCCAATGGAAACCTGCTGGATGGATTGTCTAGAATCCTCCCCTTCTCCATCCTCCTGCCTCATAAACCTTCATGGACTGATATTTGTTGTTTCTATTATCATAAACTTCCCAGAATCTCATGGAAATTCCAGAAGGTCATGGAAAAGCATGTCATCTTTAGAAGGACAGGCTGAAAACATTGAAAAGACTAGGCAAACTGACTCACAGGCTGAGAATATCAGTGTCTCACAATCCTTTCCCTTTGGAAGAGGGAGATACAAAGATGAACAGTTCCTTCCTTAGTTGTTTGTACTGAACCAAGGTGTTCTTTGTACAACACTTTGGCAGAAACTACCTGTTTGGACTGCAAGTCTTACGATGATGGCCAGTAGCAGAGTAAGGAGAAATGGCAAGAACAGAATAAATACATAATCAAACATTCCTGAGAATATTCGCAAAGCCTTCTGCAGTCAGCAGCCTGTTTCCTGAGAGAACCATAGAGTTTGCATTCTTCGCATTTATCACACACCTTTGTTCACAACACAAAGTGATACAATCTCACATAGCTGGCATAGTCACCTCTGTGCAGCACACACTGCCCAGGCCACACTGGTTTGTCTTTCTACTGTTTCAGTCCCCTTAAGAGCAAGGTTTTGTGAAATGGCTTTTTTCTTAGAGGTATAGCTATGGGTGGAAGAGCAGTGCTTAGCACTGTGGGTGCTCTCACTCTGTACATAATCATTCAGCCCCTTGCATAATCAGTTTATGTTCCAAAGACTTCTCCTTGTTGTGCTTGGTTTTGCCCACATATTGCATGTTTATATGGGTTCAAGACTGTGCAATAAGACTGTCTAAGAATATTTCCATGGTTTGGCTCTCTGATGGACAGAAATAAAGGCCTTAGAAGCAAATTTGCAAGGTTTGCTCCTATGCCAAGTTCTGCCACATGCCCTTATAAACAGAGCTAAAGACAAATATACAGGAACTCTGTATTTCAGTACTTCTGGGGCATTGCAGCACCTAGAGTCACATCTCTTGAAGGGCCAGGCATCCTCCTGCTCATTGATTGCTATCTGTTCTGCAGCTACTCCTACTTCCACCTTTAACATCATGTACAAATACATTTTAGAAAACTAAAATACAGGAAGATACATCACACTTAAGAATACTTTGTTTTTTAAATAAAGCTATGTAATACGTCCTCTCCAGACATCTCCAATGCTCGTGCCTGTCAGCAACACTAGACATTAAGACATTGCTCTTCCTCTAATAAAAACAAACAAACGAAGAACTCAAACCAAACCAAACCCAAAGCAAACCAACAGCAACAGAAAACCCGACCCAAAATAAACAAACAAAAAAATAAAAGCCAAACAAAAGAGCACCAACAAAAAAAAAAAAAGGAAATGAAGCTCAGTGTTGTGGTACAATAATCAGCAGTTTATTTTTTTTTAACTCAACAGTAGATCAGGAAGAAAAAAGTCATGTAACCTATGTACACCTCAGTTTTGCATTCTGAAAAATGTGAATTTAAAAACTGAGCTCTACTAGAAAGTCAAATTAAAAGTTTAAGTAATTCATGCAGATTAATTTATGGATATTAATACAGAAGAGGGAAACCAGGTGCAGCACTACCTAATCTACATTGTCACTAACATGACATTTCTGGTTTGTAGCATATTTAGTAAAACACCTCTGTCACACTTAGTAGTATATAAATGCATAATAAAAAGAGAGTCCAAGCCTTTCCAGAGCTGTTGAGTTGTTTAGAGCAAGGAGTAAAGAATGGTGTTCCTTGATCCTCTCTGACACCAGCTCTTGCTGGATGGGATGAGATACTTTCCTATGAAACACCTTCTCTGCTCTTAATATAGATCTTGATATGTTTTGCAGTTACTATAGTTATTCAAAAGATCAATTTTTAGGATTCCTGTGACCCAGTTCTAATGGTAAAACATCTCCTCCTCTTCTTACCAAGGAAATATGCTGAGAAGTAGGATGCAAAGGTTTGATTTGAGTAAGAGCCTGCATGGGTGCAGTTAGAAGCAGCTAAGGCAAAAGTAAACTCCCTCTGCTCTGTATTCTGATATGGAAAAGTTTAGGAAAAGAGAATGATACAAGGAGGAAGCTATGATAAATTATCTTTAAGTTCACACTCTCACTCTGCATTCTACATAGCCCTCAGGAGCATAAGTTAATGTTCCAGTAAGATGAAAAAGAGAGAGAGTTCTGGGAGCTGGTGCCACCTATATACACACTGAATATCAATGTCATTTATTTCACCTGACATGCTTACACAAACACGTTAAACTTCTAGAAAATTAGCTTTTCATCTTATTCTAGAAAGCTGAATTTAAGCTTTGGAAGGAAGCCACAGAGCAATTCTTTATTTGTTAGAAAGCTGGCTGCTTTTTGAAAGAGGGCACTTCTGAGAATAGATACATTGATCGAAGTTATTTTGAACAGGGAACCAAAGGCTTTGGGTTTTCTATTTATGTTTGTTCTTTAGGTTTTTCCTTAGCTTGTTGTCCATCCTTCTTTTCTTTCTCCTCCCTCCCACATGCTTTTTTTGTTTTGCTTTTAGTTTTGGCTTGAGGTTGATTTTTCTCCTTACTGTTGCACGTAGGAGATGCTCCCCACTTTTTCCTTTTGAAACTGAGCATCAGGATGAGCTAGTGCTGCGGTGACAGTGCAGTTCAGCCTGGCTCTGCAGGCAGCACCAGACACTGGCTCTTCAATCCTGCCTGCCTCCAATCTCCTGGGTGCCAGGACACCTGCAAAAAGAAGCACAGAGAATTTGCAACATGGTGCTTAAGATTCATGCTTGCACCACTGTTTAAGTAAAAGTAGGATCAGGTCCTTAATTCTTTTGGAATTGAACTCTGGTTTCCAATTCAGAAAAGCCAGTAAAGGGTCAATGCCTTGCATTCCTCACTAGTCTTGGATGTGTGAGTTACAAGTGAAGCCTCAGCAGCCTTAGTTTCAGCCCCTTGTGCCATCCCATCCCCGTCTAGATAGTATTAAATCTAAGCACTTTTGTTCTCAGAAGCAGGTGAGATACAAGGTAAAACAGCCATTTTACAACCACCTTTCAAATAATTGGAGAAATGTCTGTCAGTTAAGTTAATCCACCTCTCTCGCCCTCACACAAACACATTGTATGAAAGTAAATTCTGCAATTAGTCACCTAAATCCTGTAACCGCACCTGTCAGGCTTGGAGCGCTGGCAGATGGTTGAGCCGTGGCGGTCTGTGCGTGCCCCTGCAGCCCGCAGCGGGTGGCTGTCCCTGGCACCAGTGGGAGGGCAGCCGTGGCCAGCAGGATCAGCCACACTCCCAGGGCTGCCCTGCATCACGGGCTTTGCAGCAAGGACGGGTTTCTGTGCGGGTGTAGAAATCTCCAGTGCGGGTACAGCCTGCTAAGGCCCCCCACGGCTGTTGCCTGGCACCGCTGGCCATGGTAAGGGAGCAGTTCTGCTTTTGAGAAATGCGTAGTTTGGTCCCCAGATGGAAATTTTGTCCCAAGCTCTCATTGCCCAGGAGCAGAAATAGTGTTCAAACCCCTCTGTTAGGGACAGTTGTTAGCTGGGTGTTGTTTGGCACAGCTGGCATGGTGGCATCGGCATGCGCAGCCATCTGTAAAATCAAAGCAGACCTTCCCTGGACATGATGGAGGGCAGTGGATCTGCTGTCTGCCTTCAGACACGAACCAGTTAATACCAAGTGTTCATAATTAGACTTCATATTACCTCTCAATTTAGGTGAACGAGGAGCATTCACACCTCTCTCAGTGCTATTATTTCAGCCTTGCTGGCTGGCAGACTCCACAAGACAGCAATGTATCCTTGTCAGAGGGACCAGCTGTCCCTGCTTAGGTGAAACAGTCCCTTTTTTGTCATTCTGTCCCATTAAAATAATTCATCAACTCTGATGCATTTTATTAGGGGCTAATGGTGCGACCCTGTTTTCCCTTCAAATGTCCCTATTAATTACTTCTACATATTGTTATCTGTGTTATATGGTAAAATTATCTGTGACTTTTCTTTTTCTTAATTCTTGAAAATAGGGAGTAAAACATCTGAAAAAAAATCCACAACAAATAACAACACTGTTTCTAAGACAAACCCTTTCTGGAGGTGGCAAATCACCACTGAATTATTTTGTCTCTAAATACATTGCAGTTAATTGCTTTTTGGGCAGATGTCTATCACCACCTTCCTCTGAATGAAGTCCAAACAATCCACTCATATATCACAGACCCTATGTTGGGAGCACCCTGCCTCCAGTTTTTTTGGACAGCAGTCAAAGAGACCAAGAAAAGGAAGGTTAGGAAGCAGTAACTTTTAAAATAAACAAGTTGAATACTTCATGCTGAAAATATTAAATATTTTAAGGCATAGAGTAAAGCTCTATAAGTAATGCCTGGAAGGGTCCATAATCATACCAAAGTAGATAAACTGGAAGGCTAGACAGAATTTTCAGCTCACTGAAATAGCTTTTTTTAGAAGTTAGTGAGCTAAATTTGAAAAGACAAATTCTTTTCTGTGTTCATCTAGGTCTACAAGAAATCCTGAAAAAAAAAGAAATCTCCACTTGTTGCTTTGAACACCACATGAGCTACTTACAAGATTTGTAATTACCTCGTGCAAAGAGGCCGTCACAAAGCACAGGCTGGGTCTGGCCCCTAGGATTAGAATGGCATCTTTAATTATTGTCATGAAAGAAATGGCAGGGCTTAAAAGTCCATTTGATATATTCATAGGGTACATGTATCCCTTCTGTGTCAGACTGGTCAGAAAAGGTAGCATGTGCTTTCAGTCCTCATTACTAGACTTCCTATGCCTAATGTGGGGATAAATTAAATGAAAGTCAATTAAATCAATGTGAGGAAATGTCATTGCTAGAGATTTACATTGCTCTCCTGTTACCATTCTGTCTTTTCCTGTAAAGTACAACCTGTGGGACATTTCCATTGTGTTAGAAGTTTCAAGTAGATACACTCTAAAAACGGGAAACACAATGGATTCCCTAAACCAGCCTGCATTAATCCCTGTTGGACAAGTACCGCAGCTCTCTGTGGCATTCCTGTTGATAAAACAGGGGCTTCAAGCCACAGAAAACTCATGAAGACTGAGCTTGCTTCTACTGAATACCAAGGTTTCCCTTAAACCACCTTTCCTCATAGGGCAGCCCTTCCCTGCCTCCAGCAGAGAGGATGCCGGATGGGACAGACACGGCTGGGTTTATAGCTGGTTTCCTCACATCCCATATGTTTCTCAGCAAGACAGAAGAAGTGGCTCATTATTCAGAATACTGAACGATGCCCAGATTCATCAGTCAGTTCTTCATGAAAGGCTTTATTATCTCTGCTGCTAAGGGGGTTCAGCTTTAACCTAATTCTTGTGTTTCTTTCAAGAGGATTGCTCTCTCTATAATTCTTTTAAATTTAAGTGGGTGAGTCCAGTCATCTTGATAACAATAAAATAGTACATCTGCATCTGTGAGAGGCGTCTGAAATTTACCTTTCACATCACCTCTTGTACCTCTTACTTATGAGTGTCTAATGCTAAGAAACTGCTGTGAGACTACACAACCAAGATGCTGGCTCAGGGAACAAGAGCCTGGTTTTCACTAAGTGGATGAACATTCACTGAGACTCAGACTAAAGGCATAGCGAGACTATCTCAAGTGATACAAAATCATTGGTATCACACAAAAGAAGCTGAAAATTGAGATGGATTCACTTCCTAAAGTGAATCACACATGTACAGGCTGAGGTAAAGAATTTTTCCTGGCATATTTTCTGTTTGTCTCCAAGCCACTTCTTGGAAATTACACATGTAGAAGTGCATGTCTAGTTATGTCAGCATAGACTCATGCAAACATATCATATATGACTTGGATTTGTTCTCCTTTACCACAGTTTTTGTTAATGATGAGTACAAACCATGCTTCTTTGCTTTACACTCCCCAAATCCCACAGGACTTTTAAAGATCTATATTTATACTAGGCACACTCACCTTCCTCTCCATGAAACAAGAGAACTTTCCTCACTGCCCTCATGAAGAGGAAAACTGGCATTTTCCTTGATGATATTCAACTCATACACAGCCTTAGCTATTCTAATTTTTAAATTTAATTTATTTCTTTACTAGGAAAGTAATACCACTGGAGGCCATTTCACATGGTTTTAGTGAAATGCCATGGAGTCTTTACCTTCCACCTGAAGAGCCACCAAAGGCAAACAGAAAGGACCTTGGGTTTAATGTCTCATCTGAAGGATATTCTAATGTGTTGGCCTCATTATTCACAGCAGAAAAGCCCTTTGTCATGGTCAGATGGCTTTAATGTGTTTCGTATGCTACATAAATTCAAACTTGATGGCTCATTTATTTGTTGGATTGCAGCGTTATTCAACCTAAATGAAGCCTTAGTATTTACTAATAATTTGGGCTCTGGCTGCTGTTTACTTAAGCAAGCAGTGTCCACTGTCTCATCTGTTGTCTGTATTAGTTCGGACTCTATTAACTCAAAGAATATTATTGAGAGGGCAAAAAATTTGCAGAGAAAATAGCTTTTCATCTGGGGACAATTATTTATCTTAGCCTTGAAAGATTAATATTTCAATATTGCAGTTTCTGACATCATTTTTCTCAGTGTCAGAAACAACTCAGACTTCATCTAAGCTTCAAAGTACCCCCATGAGGAAGTGAGTCATCATTATCAACATTTTGAAGAAGGGCAAATTGGAGGTAAGAGGAGGCTAGACTCCCTATTCTATGTCAAAAGAGACTAAAATGCTTCCAGAATCTGAATCTGTCTTTTCATCTTAGGACTGTATTTCCTTTTGTGATGTGACAATATTCTTTGATGAAGCTACATACAGCAATTATCAAACTATGTAGTCACACCACATCAGAAGTGTTCAGAACACAGAGATTCTCTTCTACTGTCTGAAAAATGAGACTATAGGGCTATAATGAAGAATGATGTAACTATGTGATTACATACAGTGTGCACAATCTATTCTACCTTGTAGAGAGATTTACCTTTTGATGTGAAATTTCTTAAAATCTAAATTTCATAGTGGAATTCTAGTTGAACTCTGACAAAGCTGATTTTAAAATCCTCACCCAGATGGATATTGTGAGAGCAATCTTGACATTAACAATTACCCATTAAATCAAAAAAGACCCCTAAGAATCCTACTGTGCCATCTTAGATCCAGTCAAAACCATGAGTAAATATCCATAGGCAAGGCAAAAGATACTCATCCTTCCTGCAGAACCAGACAAGTGGATTTTAATAAACTGAATAGCCACACTCAGGGGAGACTTTCTATCTGTCTCATGGGAGGTTTAGGTTGGATATCAGGAAAAGATTTTTCACCCTGAGGATGGCTGGGCACTGGAACAGGCTTGCCAGGGAGGTGGTCACAGCACCAAGTCTGACACGGTTTCAGAAGCATTTGGACAATATTTCCAGACACATGGTGGGATTCTTGGAGTGTCCTGTGCAGGGCCAGGAGTTGGACTTCAGCAATCCTTGTGACTCCCTTCCAACACAGGTTATTCTATGAGTCTATGAAAAGCTCAAACTGATGATGGGATTCAGAGTGGAAACAGGATTGTGACTAATTCACAGCTAGGAAATACAGAAATATAGTATAAACAGCAAATGTTCATTTATGCTACTAATTACAATTTCAAATTATATACATGGACCTGAATTTTCCCTTTCCTTGTAGATCCAAGTGGAGAAACACTTTCTAACTAGAAAAAAAATTTTTCTGGCACTGAACATGGGCATTCTTGGGCCAGTTCTGCCAGTCAAGTTTTTACTATGAAACAGCTGCTGCTTGCTGGATCTTCAGCCAGTTAATAATTTTCCACTCTACCAAATAACTTTTTGAGTGGTTTATTAAGTGATTAGGAGTCTGCTCATATAAATCAAGTGGACTTTATTATCACAGTAGCAGTAATTCAGCCCTGTAGCAGAAGGAAAGGTGTACCTGGAAGTACAACACAAATTCCTTACTCAATACTCTTCCCTTTTCTCTTGGAATTGCAGACCACATTAGCTGTGACTCAAATCCTTGTTTTCTCTTTTCCCTCCCTGAACAGGGCTATGGCAGCATCCAGTCTTGCAGGAGTGTTGGGTCTGGCTAATGGAGATGAAGCTAGTTTTCCTCAAAACAGATTGTATGGTGCTTTTGTTTGGATTTATGACCAAAACACTGTTGATAACATAGGGATGTTTTAGCCCCTGCTCAGCAGTGCTTACAACAGAGTTAAGATCTTTTCTGCCTCATCCCATCCTACCAGCAAAAGGAGGCTGGAGGTCCACCAGGAGCTGGGGGGGATACAGCCAGCACACCTGATTCCAACTGACCCAAGGGATATTCCATACCCTGTGGCATCAGGATCAGCAGTAAACGAGGGACCAAAGCCTTTCTGAAGATGTTGCAGGCAGTGCTGAGCAATGGTCTGCTGGTGAGCAATGGCTGCTTTCTCATCTCAGATTGTCCTTGCCTTATTTCCCACCTCCACTTAAACTGTCTTCATCTCACCCCATGGCTCTTCTTGCTTTTGCCCTTCCAATTATCTCTGCTCTCCTGTTGGAGGGGAGCAAATGGCTGCATGAGTGTGAGCTCCCTACCAGGGTACACACCACAGCAGGGTACAAGTTGTTATGCAAACTGTTCTTAGCTTCTGGAAATTTCCTGACTCACCTTCCTCCTGGAAGAAGAGTAGAAGTTTCCTCCTCAGTAGCTTTTGGGTGATCTTAGTTGGGCAAGTTCATTACTGTGAGAAAACAGTGTCTCCAGGGTCAGATAATTTATGTATTCTTCATCAACATTCTCATCTGATTTCTTGTTTTATGCTCACTAACTTGAGTTAGCCCCTCACTCATAAACACACCAGTATAGTGACATTCACAGAGTTAATGTCATCATAATCTCATGCCTTAGGAGAAACAAGTTTGCTTAAGATCTTGGTATCATATACTAGGAATATGCAAGTTATAAAAAAACTAGAAAAGGCATTAGATGTTTTCACTGTATTTGAAACTAACATTGAAGTGCACACCTTGTATATTGATTTTATTTTGTTGCCTATAACATGTACCAGCAGTTGAAAATGATTCTGAAGTGAACAAGTCAATGGGATGTTGGGGATTTTATGGTGAGATATCTCTGCCATGACCATTACAATTTTTCCAGTGAAACCATTATACATCATTTGCACTGATCCAGCTTTACACATCATGAACACGACCTATCCTTGGCGTGGTAAGAGACCTGGGCCTTGCCACAATTAAGCTCTGTATCTGCTTCAGGATCAGATGTTTCATAACAAGCACAGCAGAGCTTTCAGCAGAATTACTCAGGCATAGTCCTGTTAACAAAATTTGGTAATCCTCTAATAAAAACATCCAATCCATATCTGGCTTCTACCACGTCCTACATAACCTTATAATCCTCAAATTTAATAACTTCTGCAGGTTTGGGGAATAAAATCTTGCAAGTGACAACACAGATGACAACATATGGGAGGGAGACCTGGAAGATGAAGATGGAAAGAAGGTTTGTAACAAAATCAAGGGACAAAGAAAATGGATTTTTATCCTTTTTTCCTCCTGCTTCTATTAGAACATTTTCTGATGGATTCAAAGGAATGCCTTCCCTTCAAGAAGGTTACAGTAAGGTATTTCTGTGGTTTTATTCTTTTTTTGCTGGCATGCTAATAGTGAGAGAAGCAACAACAACCAATCCAAGGATTTCTTCATGTGTCGTGGAAAACAGCTGGTTATCCTATTTAACTGAAACTGAAAGACTCCACATTCATAAAACACCCCAGCAGGATTCTTATTTTGTACAAATGCATGCAAACTTCAGGGGGGAAATCTGCACCAGCGTCCCTCATTATATCTAATGGAATACTATTAGGAACTCCATGCCCTATGAGTTGAAAGCCTTTCTGTAAGCAGGTGGCATTCTCAGTCTTGCCTATTAATGCAGACACCAGAGCTGATAAAAACAAGTGCCTTCATATCTTTGCCTCCTATCTATCCTCTGTTTTTCTGGAGCCAAACATCCAGTTTCAGAGAGGCTCGAATCCTTTATGCTGCTGGAACTAGTCAGATTCTCCTGGTTGGAAATCAGAACCCACAGGACCATGCTGCACCTCTGTGGAGATCCTTAAACCTGGCACCGTTTGGGGAGGTTTTTGTTCCACTCCACAGTTAAAAGAAAGAAAAAAAATACAAGGTAAATATAAACAATACTAAGAGCATCTTCAGTGACTATTCCTACATGCTTTTTCTCAGAATGGCCCCTGACTTTAATCTTTTATTTATTTGAGAATTAATCTTCCCAGGGAAGGAATTCAGGTACAAATATTTACCTCAGATAAAACATTCAGAGTTTCCAAAATATTTGTGTTAACATTCTCAAGGTGAGTAATTTAACAATTCAAATCTTTTTATGTAATTTTCCTAAAAATGGCTCACTCATACTGTGGCCCATTTGAGAGTACAAAACAATCTTAATGACTTCCAATAAAACGTCAAAATGATTTTAAACAAGGCAGAAGCTGGTTGTATTCTTAATCCTGAACATCTGATCTCCAAAACCATTTGCCATGGGAGAATTTAAACATGTGCACAAGCTTACAAAAGCTGCACAAAACTAAGAGGTGTTAAGGTCAGATGAGGGCTGGAACCTCTGAAATTTCAGAGTGTAAAAAGGATTTAGGAGTCTGTGTTTTCACCGAGAGAACAAAATTGGATATGGTGAGCACACGTAGTTAAACTTCATCAGTCTCTCAGGGTTTCAGTTATTCTTACAAAAGTCAACTACTGGGATAAATATGGCTAAAAAGGTGGGGAGCCACTTTAACATAAAAACTATTTTTACTCTGTAAAAGGCTGCATTTTTCAAATTGTACAATTTCTGCTGTTCTGAAAGATACAAATTCAAAGATTTTACAACAAACTGCTTTGAAAAGTACTCAGAGGCTCAGGTCCTGAACTACAAACAATTTTCAGTGGAGGTGGGTATCCAACGTAGATAAGCCATACCTTTTTATTATTATTTTATTCTGTAGTAGCACACCACACCATCTGAGGTGAAATAACTGCTCTGAGAAAGCCTCCAGGAGTTCAAGGGCTCTCCTGCACCTTGTTGTGTTGAAGGATGGGGATCCTCCCTGATGCTGCTGAGTGTTGACTCCAGCAAGAGCCCAGGGCTGTCTCCACCCAGGGCTGCCAGTGAACAGCCCCTGCCGCACACACAGTGCCCTTTGCTGGGCTCCCACCAGAGCAGGAGCTGCTCCTGATGTTAAAGCCAGGTGGGCTTTTGCCCTCCTGGAACATGATTGCCCTCAGCTTCAGCTGAGCTCTAGTGCAGAGCAGAGCCCACAGTGCCTGCAGGTGCCACCAAGGATTTAAGCATTAACAAGGTCTATGATATGGGGCATGGGAGCATCAAGATTCTCCTGAATTTGTAAAATAAAGCAGCAAGGTATTTCACTTTATTTTGTGACTTGACAAATACCTATGATTCTACATTTAAATGCAAACTTAAGAATGAGTTTAATTTTCCTGGTTTTGGCAAGGTGTGCCTTCAGTACTGGCAATTATAATGAAGTGGTGGGGAACATGGGTGAACTGGGAGACTTTCAGAAACAGGTGCTGCTGCAAGAAATGAGGGTCAGAAATGGGAACCTCTGGAAATTTGTTTAGTCTAGCTAGCATGAATTAACCTAATCCTTGCTTCTATTGGCTCTTTTGGCAGAAGGGAGAAAGCAATGTGGAGATATGCACTTAAATGGTGGCTTTTTGTTAGTTTTTGTATGCTTAAGGTTTCAGACACCGCTTATTGCCAGGCAGCTCTTCAAAGACATTTTGCTTCTCCCAGGGTAATACAGTAATGAAAATTTATTGCGATAGGGTCAATAAATGATTTTGGTTCCTATGAGGTCTGAAAATTCTGTAATGATAAGTGTGGCTTAATCCAAGAGTCACAGCCACAGAAAAACCTGTTAAAGAGGCAAACTTCCTGCATTCACCTGAAAGGGAATGGACAGAATGTCAAAAAAGGAAATGGATAAAAGACATCAAGAACTTTTTCTTTCCTTCCTACAGCAGAATAATCAGTCTTGCACGTAGAGAAGAAGTAGGTGATTATCTGAATGAACTTTGCTAATTATCTTAGTTACTATCTCATATGACATTCTTAGACACAAGCTGGGGAAAATACCAGTCTTGATCACACTCTTATAAAGCAGGTATGGAGATGGTGGGAAGTCTGTACCAGTCAGTTCCCAACAGGGAGAGCAACCTGCCTCGGGTACAGAAGTTTGTCTATTCAGCTTTATTCAGCCCTCCTCTTAATGATGTGAATGACAGAACAAAAAGTAAAGTGATTAAATTCACAGCTGACACAAATCTGGAGGAGCTGTAAATACACTGTGAGGAAGGATTAGAATTCAAAATGTTCATGACAAGCTGGAGAAATAAGAGGTGGGGAAAATAAAAATAAAGGAGGTAACTCTATTAAGACAATCATAAAATCCCATACATGGCAGAAATAGCAGCTACTGAAATATAAAATGGAAATAATTGCATAAGCAGCAGTCCTGCAGGAAAGAGTCAGGCAAAAATCACATTATGAGGTAGAGAATAATATAGTCTGCATGACAAGCATGGTGGCAGTTCTTGTCTGGCATGGTAGTGTTTGTCTGGCACACTGGGGTGTTTGTGACTTCTCTTCCAGGAAAAGGTGCACAATCCATAGGAAAATGTGATTTACTTAATACAGGAGCCTACGAAATTTAGGAGGAAAACTTAAAAGAATTGGAAATGTTTAGCTGAAAAATGGAAAAGCCATCGGTACAGAGTTAAACTCTTGAGTCTGATTGAGGCTGTTGCAAAGAAGAGAATCATCTGTCCCCCGTGTCTGTAGTGGATACAATCAAACCAGTGGTTCCAATCTGCAGCGAGAACCAGGCTACAGAGCTGGAAAACCTGTAAGAGAAAGGACAGCCAAGCCACAGTTGATGGCAGATCCTTCAGCAATGATAAGTTCTAAAAACAGGATAGAGAAGCCTAAGTCTTGATTTACTGAGTCATGATTGGTAAGTTTTGGTGTCTCTAAATCCCTTTCAGACCATAGCACAGATTCAAGCCAAGGGGTGATGACACACACAAACAGAAGGCAGGGTGTGGCCTGTTAGCAATGGCTGTGTCTTTTTTGTACTCTAAGGATAGAAATATCTGAAAATCATGCTCAGTTAATCTGTGATGATCATTAGACTACTGAGACAGCTGCAATTAAGTGTCATAAAAAGAGAAATTTATTTGTATTTAGATATTTGTAGGTAACCATTGCTCATGGTCCAGCATTCCTATGGCTCCCGAGCTGCAAGTTGAAGCTAGGCACAGAGCTGAAGTTGTGCAAATATGCACAATGTGTGCAATGTGCACTTTGATATTGGAAAACCCCAAGATATTTCCATTTGTGGCCATTGGGCACTGAGCTTGAAAAAAGTCTCGTGTTTATTTCTTGTCTTATCTCAAACAGCAAACCCCTCATCAGATTAATGCTACAAAAAGGAAAGGATAAACATTTTATAAAAGATCAGGGAATAAATCCAAACACAAATAATAACCTAAATTATCTAATAGCTGGGCTTCATCTCTGCTTTTTACATTACATATTTATATTTTATATTCACATGTGAAGATGAAATTTTGTTAAATTAGGCTGACAGACTTAGAATGAGTTTCTGAGTGCAGCTTGTTCTGAAAGCTTACTTACAGATCATCTCTCCCTCACTCTCACAAAATGATTTCTTCACAAGCTATTAAAGAGGAAGAATTTCAAGAATTTTTCAAATTGGCTGGCGCATAGTTTGACAGTTGCATGAGCCTCTATTTGCAAGAGAAATTATTCCCCAGAGAGAACAGTGCTATTTCCCTTTTGTTTATTTATTTGAGTTTTGTTACGGGTTATGCCCTGAAAAGTTGAAAATGCTTATAGCTCTTTTGTAAGAATATTATAAATGGATGCTTATCTCAGCCAGTAAATATTTTTATTTCTTTAAATAGAAATACCAAGTCAAGGAACAGGATTGAACAGGAAGAATAAGTCATGACCACCAACGGATTTTCCATTTGCTACAGCAAAATGTTTCATTTTCTTTTTTTTTTTTCTGCGTAGGAATTGCAAACCAGTTGCTCCATCACAATTCCTGTGGGATGTGGTGCTACCCACAGCCCAGTGCCAGCCCTGTCTTCCCCACACAGGTGAAAAGTCTAAAACAGCTCAGCCCAAGGCAGAGCTTCCCCTCGTAAGCAGCAGAGCTCCACGAAAGGTTTCACACATGTGGGACAACATGACAGGCAGTGAACAGCCAAAGCCATGGCGCCTTCATGGCCACCCTGACAGCATTGCTGCTTTTGGTATCCTGCCCTCCCTGACAGCATTGCTGCTTTTGGTATCCTGCCCTCCCTGACAGCATTGCTGCTTTCCGTGTCCTGCCCTCCCTGACAGCATTGCTGCTTTCCGTGTCCTGCCCTCCCTGACAGCATTGCTGCTTTTGGTATCCTGCCCTCCCTGACAGCATTGCTGCTTTCCGTGTCCTGCCCTCCCTGCCCTTAGTGCTACAGATGAAAGCCAACACTGCAGGCTTTGGCTGCAGACCCTCGCGCAGGTACCAGGATGTGCCAGATGTCACACATCTGGGGCTGGAGCACACAGGATACCTCCCCAAACTCAATACGTGGAAGTTTTGTTGCCTTGCCTTGTGGAGTCTCTAACTCCACACACCAACAAGTGCTGCGTGCTCCTGCTGCTGCCTGATGACCTACTGGCACAAATGGCTCCCATGACTGAGAAATGGCAGAAAGTGCTCAAAACCAAAGGCGCAGATCAGGTGCCCAAGGATCTTGACTGTTTCCCTCAGACTAGAAATGTCTCCTTTCTTTCAGCTGCTCCAGCCTCCACCCTATGTGGAGAAAAGCAGTCAGCTCCATCACTCACTCCCAAAGACGTAGAAGTTTCCTTCTCTGGGTATTGTTTTTATGGAGAACTGTTCTATCAAAAAACCACTGAGAGCAGATCCAGCTGCTGGAGACACAAAAAAGGCTATAGCTTGCTATAAAAGGATTCTCTCCTATACAGTGTTCTCCTCATCATGTTTAACTCTGTGCTGGACAAATCAAACAACATTAAATCAAACACCAGAGTAATGCAGTAGGAATGGTGTCATTGCAAAACAAGCCCACCAACCAACCAACTCTGAAGGTCACAGCCTGGACTGGGAGCTTGTGAGCAGAGTCTGGTATAAAGCTCACTGTAAAACAAAATTCTTCCTATGGAGTCTAGAGAGCCTTGCAGAAATTGTTTTGACTAGTCTGTCTTGTATAGCACAGGAAATTTTAGGACATTGCTTGAAACTCAGGATACAAAAGATCTCATAGAACTGGAACAAAAGCATGGTCTGTATTTTTAGAGCAGTGATTGTAACACAAGCACATCGTCAGGTCACTGTGGGCTTTCTTCCCAGTAACTGCTGTCTGCTTTAAAGGCTGTCAAGCCCATTATTCGCACCTCTTTGTAACCAGAAAATTAAAACACAGGCAGTGGGTAACAACAGACTTTAATGATACACCTGCTTAGTACTTAGTGACCATCTTTCAGACTCAAAATGAATGCCAAATCACTCTGGCAATTGCATTCCTTGTAGTTATCAGCCCTTCTCCTTTTTAAAATACATCTTTCTGACAGCGGCCCATAGCTACTATTTCCTTTTCATTCTCTGAAGTGCAGAGCACTACAAATACATCATTTCACTTTGCTGCAGTCCTTTCTGTCCCTTTGATCATCTCCTTTACACCTTCTGCCTTTCTGCTCCCCTCCCTCATGTGCAGTACATCAAAAGGGAGCAGCAAGTAGGTTTTTCCAGGGACAGAATCCCACCTGGTGTAGAAAGCACAAATGCCACAGAAGTCAGAAACATTGCTGTATTTAAGCCAGCTAAAATTCTGTCCCTAGTATGTATTTCAAAATTTCTTATAATTCAATTAAAGCTCTACAATTAATTTCCTGGAGTAGTGACTGTTGGCTCAGGAATTTCCTTGTAAAAATATTAAGCTCAATTGCAGTTCACTACTTTGTGACTCAAAGAGTAAACAATGAATGATGCTCCTTTCTTCCTTCCATTTGTTGTGACCCCTTAAAAATGGTTTATGCTGCTAAGAAGCAATTTTTCTAATAGTACCTAGACTGGATGTTTGCTTCCTGTATTTTACAAACTTAAACCTTTGCATTTGGCTAGTCTTAGCCAGACATTTTTTGTGTTTATTTATAAAATTTGATTATAAAACTTGCAAATGCTTTAAAATCAGGCACTTTCATAGTATTACTACACTGCAAGTATGGCTTTTCCCAGCTCAGAGACTGCCAGTGAATGAGATTGGGAAGAGCTGCAAAGAAGGCACTGTTGGGCTTGGGGTGATGGACAATCCTGGCTCTCGCTTTTCTCAGAGTTCAGCTCCCACTGAACACTGCATGGTGGCCAGCAGCACAGTGATCTGAAAAACTTCTAAATACCTAAAGAAATACCAGTTGTCCTGTTTCACAGCTTAGGACGTGAAGCCCGAGGCTAAAGTAACATATTCAATATACCAATATTCAAAAATGAAGTTAGTTAATTCTGTATTTCCCTGGCTAATGATCCAAGTAGTTGACATTCCTTTAGCTCTACTCTCCCTCATACATAAAGAAAAAAAAATCTCTCTCACATAACTGAGCATCTTGGATCTGATGTAGTATATGATACTGGTAAGATTAACACACACAATTTTACCATTGCAGAATCTGACAGTCCCATTCCTTACCCAGCTGGCAGAAGACGTGAACTGGGAAAAGGGATGTTCTTTGCAATTTTCTTGCATTGAGAATTGTTCCAGAGTAGTAAGAGCTACTCTTTTCTCACTACAGTAATCCCACCCTGTTAAATTGATCTTCTGACACACAAATCCACATTTCAGCTACATCAGTGGGAAGTGCTGTGGGCAGGGCAATGCCTCTGAGAGAAGAGCATTCTTAGTTAATGAGATGATTAAACACACGTGAACTCTCCATGCTCCAGCCAGCTTCTGAGCAGTTTCTGTGCACCTCAGTCTGATATTGCACTGCCTCAGTAGCACTAACTTCTCTCTTAGGAAAGAAATCACTGCTAGTTAAAAAAAAAAAAAAA
>VWYP01022847.1:355036-408940 GCA_013400435.1 Pycnonotus jocosus
AAAAAAAAAAAAAAAAAAAAAAGTATCTTGGTGAGCAAAGCAGCAGAGCAGATGCTAACTAACCCTAAAACTTCAGAGGCATCGTTGACATGTACCTCAGCAATTACAGTTTTAACTGTTTCTAAATGCACACAAACTTTTGTATACATCTTTATAGAACAGTTTGTGTTGCTCAAGCACCAGTTTCCATTTTGATTAATCAAGAAATAAAAATAAAAACTAGCTCCAGACAACCAGCACACAAGTGAGCAAACTGCCCAATTGTGCCTTAATAAAGTTCCTTCCTCTCCTCTCCCTGCCTGCTGAAGTTCACTTGTTTTAGATGAGTGCATGAAGTAATTTGATTAATGTCAAAGTTTCGTGGCTTTTCTTTTTTTTTTTTTTTTGAAATGCTGGTGAGGACTGAGAGCCAGACTAACGAACTCACCAGGAAAGGATAAACTATTCACCCTGCCCAAAACAAAAATGCCTAGAACTTTCTCCCCTCCCTTCCTTCTTCCCTCCGTCCCCGCCTCCCTCCCCTCCCACAGTTCTCCCGCCTCCCCTGAGCCAGCGTTACCTAATTTCTACACAAACACGCAGTTTCTATAAGCATCACCTTCAAGCACCTCTGGCCTTCTGTCCGATCACATCTTGGTTTAGGGGAGCAGACGTGAAGACCACTCCTGAGGGGTTCTGCAAGGTAATCAACTTGTTGGATTTTTATTTTTTGTTTGTAATGCCTAACTAGTGGTTAAGTAGATGAACCAAGAAAAAACTCCTGGCAAACTGTCTTACTGGAATTTGTTGAAGTACAAAAGCCTACTTTTCTACAATATAAAAATAGAAGCTCAGAAATAGTTTTAAAAACATTTTGGCTTGCTTGCTTCCTGTAGGGAAACAGAGGTAGTTTTTGAGATCAAGATCTAATTTAAAAGATATAATGACTAGAATTTCTTTTAGTCATGGGTGCCAGTTGTATGTGTTTAAATACACATATGCATTCTGATTGAGTTTCAGTTCATCACATTAGACAGGTTTAGCAAGCAGCAGTCCACTGGGACCATGTTCCAGCTGTTTCACTCAGCTCCCCACCAGCTGTGTGTGTCTTTCTCTCCAGCCATACTGCTGCAAAACGCCCTGAATTCTTTGTACATTCCTGTATCTTTTGCAGGCTCGAATTTGCCAAGATGTTTCTGATTATTTCTCTGGTCACTGGGCTCGCCCTGTGTGCCTCTGGTGTTATGACAGACAAGGAAACTGACCCACACCAGGAGTCATTGCATGAAATACAGAAACAAGTGAATGACCTCTGGCAGAATTTGCTCTACCCAGTAACAGGTGGTAACGCAACTGATGGGACGATTTACACCACTTGTGAAATGAAGCCCAGCTCCAAAATAGATGCTGACAAGCCACAAGTAACTGGACAAGTCTTATTCAGGCAGAGTTACTCATATGGAAGACTGGAAGCCATTTTTTACTTGGATGGGTTTCCATTGGATAACAATCAGTCTTGCAGAGCTATACACATCCACGAGCTTGGAGACCTCAGCAATGGCTGTGATTCTACAGGGGGACACTATAACCCCTTCAGAGTGAATCATCCTCGTCACCCAGGAGATTTTGGCAACTTTCTTCCTAAAGAAGGCAAAATCAGAAAATACAAAACAAACCTCTTTGCCACAGTCTTTGGTCCATATTCCATTATGGGCAGATCTGTTGTGATCCATGAGCAGGAAGATGACATGGGCAAGGGCAATAATAAGGCCAGTTTGGAAAATGGAAATGCTGGGAAACGTCTGGCTTGCTGTGTGATTGGGATAAGCAACAAGAACTTGTGGGAAGAGAAACTGCCTGAGGTTATGGACAAGAAGAAGAGAGGGCTCAACAAAAGAATGTACAACCAGGCTTAGGTGAAGTCCAAAATGCCAGCTATAGCCTGGGCAGAACAAAGTAACTTAGGCTGTGCTGTTGCCCACTAAGATATATGTGGCTAAAGGATTTCCATTTGCTTGCTCCTCTATGAAATGTGTATCACTTCTGCAGAGCTTCCTTTATGTAAGTCCATCAATAAAATGAGCATCAACTCAACTTTGTGAGTGTTTTCTTGAACGAAAGATTCCTTTATGCAGTTTGGGAGTTGAATGCATGTAAGCAAGAGTGCAGATGGATAGGGTGTGTGGACTAAAGAATCTGTGCACTGCAAGGGTCTTTTAAGGGATCATTAGATACTAAAGGGAAAAAGTAAGAATATGCCTCTCATTAGACACTACTCTGTAATTAGGTGCCAACTTGAAAAGCAGAAAGGTCTCTAGGCTGTTAACAGTGTTGGGGGTTGTGTTGCAAGACCTTGGTAGTGGACTTCCCCTAGAAATAAGGGAAAGTACAGAAATTTCTGTGTTGAACTTCAGATCCATTGTGTTATTCTACTTGTGTAAGTCTCTTGTCTGTGCCTGTTAGTAACAAAGTTATATACAAAAGTTATAATGCTGCTTAGACAATGATGATAAAGTTAGCAGATCAGAGACAAATATTTTCAAAGCAAAAAGTACTGAGTGTGTTACTTCATACAAAACTGTAGGAACAAAGTCAGTTTGGTCTGGAAGAAGTGAAAGTGAAAAGATTTAAGTAAGATAATTTTCAGGCTTACAACTCTCAATAAGGCTTTACTTTGTAAATTTAACACAACTCAGAATATTAAAACACCACCCTATGGCTATCATTCATCTAATACTAAGATGAGAAAAGGAAACAAGCAGGTAGAACAAGTGTATCAGGAAATGTTTTCATTAAAGATGACAAAATTTATTAATAGAGTTTAACCACGTTGTGCTGTTAATCCAGGCAGCAACAAAAGACTGGTTTGCAAATAAATTAAACTGAATAATTTAAAAAGCAAACTACAAAACAGAAGCTTGTAAACAAAATGCTATCTTTTAGAAATGCAGCAGATTTTCAGTTTAATCTCAGTTAAGATTTTGAAATACATTCCTGAGCTCATAGGGATTAAAGAAATTCCACTGTCTTTATTATACAAATTCCCATATGCTTAAAAATAGTCTCACTTAGAAAAGAAGCAGCATTCTAAAAGATGCTTCTTAATCTGTCATTTTCACACACTTATTTTACAAATTCAGTGAACGTTATTTTTCCAATAACCACATCATCATACTTTCAAATGAAATCCTTCTCACAGATAATGCATGACTTCATCTTTAGGTATGACAACCTCCTTAAAATCAGTTTGTGAAATGCAGCTTCTCCATACTCCTGCCACAAAATTCACTTCCCAGTTTGCTTCCCCAAAGCCAAACACCAAAAAAGCTTATGTCTGGTTGTGATTTCTGCACTTCTAAAGTAGTAGAAAAAGGGAACACAGGTCTTAAAAAACAAAACAAAACAAACAAAACCACCCCTCCAAATCTAAGGTGGAGTCCACAAAAAGCCACTAATTAAATTTACTGTGGAAAAAAATATCGTTGTATTACTACAATGGTATCAATTAAAGCAGTAACCGAGGAAAATACTGACAAGAATATTTAATTACTTATCACCTAGTGCAGCAACAATGTCTTACTTTTACAAGTCTCCTTGCTTTGAAGTCTTGTGTTCCTGGGAGAAAGCTAAAAATGTAGCCAGAATACATATTTGCTAGGAGAGAAAGGAGAGGGCCAATATTGCAGCAGTGGCATCACACTGGAAATGAGGTTTTCAGAGATCTATGTATCTTGTTGGAATTTAGTGATTGTAAAGATTTAAAAATGGCATCTAAGAGGGAGAATGGTATGAGGATAATTACCAAGATGCCCTAATTGTTGCGTTGTACATCAGTATGCTCTCACAGAAAAGACATATTGAAAAGAATCAGCAAATGAGGCACTCGAAAGCTGTTGATCCAGCACTGCTTCAACCTTACAGCAAGCTCTTCCTTAACTGATAGCATTAACTGTGACTGTTAAGGGATTGTGAGCAAAATGCTCATTCTCACATCTCTGCATCAGTAAAGACACAGGACAGGGAAATAGGAAAAGACCCTCAACATTTCTGAGCTCAACACATGAAATCTTGACCTTCTTATTTGCTTGCCTCAGTTCTGACTGCATTGATATTTAGCTCTGTGCAGGATCAGTCTGTGAAAGATGGAAAAAATACATCTCAAACAAAATGCTACTTCATGCAACATTCAGGCATTAGAGGAAAAAAAATCCTGCACATTGTCCTAGAGATTTTAGTTTCTACAGCTATTTTTCTTCTGACTGTCACAAAAATGAGTCAGTAATGCAGTCAGTTACAATTACTGGGAACAGCTTAACGCTCTTTCAAATGCTTAAACTCTTGGGTATTTTACAGGTAATGAGGAATTTTAATGGTGAGCAAGATAATAAAATAAAAACTTTTTACTGCTTTGTGTTCCTAATACCCTCAACTATTTATATAACTTTTGTTCCTAAGGACTGCTTCTTAACATCAGTGGCATGTTACAATGTCCAATTACCCTTAAAGACAATATACACATGTTTGAGGAGCACTGTAAGTATGGCTTTATATCCTGCAGACAGACACTGAAAGGGTTACACAAGTGCACCTGCTAGGGAAAACACATGAGAACAGAGACAAGCCACATTTTTCACATTCCAACTATCACTCCTTATATTTATATGTAATAATTTACATACAGCCTTTCTTCTGCTGAATGCAAACCGTTCATGGGCTCTGACACCTTGATTATGGCAGCACCTGCTAGCTCATCTTGCACATACAGAAGAGTTTGTCTGTACTGCTAATATAAACTCTCTTTATTCAGTAGCTGACAAGTGGGCTGTAAAAACTTGCAGCTGGCAGTTATTTGTCAAAGAAGTACTCAATCTGGGAGGGATTTTCCTTTTTATTAGTAGTATTTTATTAAATTTGCTTTAATTTTCTCTGATTGGTTTCAAGTTCTAGGAGTGAGAAATGAACATTTACAGACAATTAGGTCCCAAGCCAGCAGAAAAATTGCCTTGACGGCTGCTGGCCCATAGAAGTTCCACAGCTGCAGAGAGTATTCCTTATGCTACAGACAGGAGAGGAAAGACCTGCCTCCCCTCCCTCAACAGCTGCTAGCTTCAACCTTAAGTATTCCCTTGTTGCTGCCTTCCTAGAAGCAGAGTGGCACAGCTCCAGCATCAGGACCAAGCTGGGGAATGACACAGCAGCTCCCCTTCCCCCAGTTATTATAGGAATCTTTTTCTATGACTTAACCTCTTCAAGAGAAGAAGTTTAAAAAAGTGTCAACAATGCAAATAATCCTTCTATCATACCATAGACTGGTGAAATGAGGAGGAAAGGAAGAGTTATCCTTAATTTCAAGTAATAAGAAAATAAAAAAGACATAAAATTCCTTTAGATAGGAGAGCACAGACAGACTAGGCTGAAACCTATCATCCATTAACTAAGCCCAAGGGCCCCTTCCAGCTCCTGTAAGTAGAGGAATGCAATTCCAGAAACTGACAGCCAAGTAGCTGGACAGGACATCACTGGTTCTCCTCTTGCTGTTTTCTTTGCTTTAGAGCAGCATTGCTGTTTCTCACAGTAAGACTTCTAGCTTCTCTGATGATGTTTCCTTCAGAGCTTCATTAAACTGGACTCTCAGTATCTGGTGAAATAACTTGCTTCATTTTCATGAGATGAGCTGCAAGAAGAAAGGAAAAATTTTGTACAGTAGACAAAATACAAAGGTATAAAGGTTTGTAATGAGAGAACCATACATATGCAGGGATGGTTTTCAGAAACTTCCTCTAAGGGAATAGTGATCTTATTCTAAGAATGTACTGACAATCTCCATATGTAAAGAGAAACAGAACATAGTCTGACAAAGAAGCAAAAGCTTACTTCTCACATGATGCTTCTCAATTTATCACTCCAAATTTTTCATCCTTAAGAGACATTTCTCAGCATTTAAATACAGTCCAGCATTAGGACCATACATGTTTCAGGAGTCTAGTGATAACAAGATAAATCATTATCACTGGCTTCTTTACTACACTACTGTAAATTACATCAATCTATATAGAAACTTCAAATGATTATAAAAAAACCTACATGACTAAACCTCATCACTAATTCTTTCCCTTAGGTAATTTACAGTTTTGGTACACTACAGCCAGAACTAACTGAAAAACATCTTTTTTAAAGAATTACTAACAGTTCAGTATAAAATAATCAACCCTACAGCACAATATTTTACTGATCATATCTGCAACGGCACAGACACTGCACAAGGATTACAGTGAGATGCTTGAGGGCCTGGATTTCATACCTCAAGCCAAACTGTTATCCAAATATTCACGGTTTTCAGCAGCATCAGATGGTTTCTTGTTTTCAGATTCAGAGAGCTCCTCAAAGCTGCTATTTGTGTCTGCAGTTTTAACACTGAGCCCTCCATGCCTTCCAGCATCCTCAGTATACACCACATCCATGGTGCTGCTATTTTGATCCCCTCTTTCATTTGGAATTTCACAATCTCTCTCTAAGGTTTTGTCATTGTCTTTCAAGGCTTCAGTTTCACCTGTTTGTTCATTCTGAGAGTTTGAGGGATCTGTGGGGTCACATGGATCAGGGCTGGAAAGTGGGAACTCTGCCTCTGATGAATCATTAAGCTCAGCTTCAACTCCCACGTTCTGCTCCCCCACAGGAGCGCCTCCTCTTTTCCCTTCCAGTTCTGCAACTGTCAGTTTAATTATCTGACTTCCAAGCTTGTTTATGTCTTCTTCCTCAGAAGGTAGCTGGGGTAATGAAGGGTAAAAATGTTTATTTTGGATTCTGTTATTTAAGTCTGTTCCCTCTGGAGCCAGGGACTCACTTCCAACAGCATAAGTTTCATCACATTCTCCCTTCCGTTCTGCTGAAAGAGAAATGGAACAGCAAGATACTCAAGTCAGTTGCAGGCATTTATTTATCTGATCTGAAAATATTACTACCAGTGCTGGACCACAGAGATATTTATCTCAGTAAGGAATTTTTAAGAGTGCTTCCCTATCCCACCCAGGCCTATTTCTTAGACAATAAACAATCAACACTAAGTTTCTTGCTGGATCTGGCCCTGTTTTGGATTCTGTCTTTCCCGAATACCAATAATTTTAAGAGTCAGACAGTACCATACTGTACAACAGCAAGGTCAGGAAAACTTTTCCAGAGGAATACCAACTCCAAGCAAGGCACTTAGCTATGGAAATTGTTGGCACAGCTTACCATTAATCCCTCATCACTACCAGTTTGAGGAGTTAACATGAGCTCCATTTATTTGGAACTTTTCACAGCTTTCATCTATTTTGCTCTTTTTGGAGCTTTCATCTATTAATGAAGTTTTGTTATTGGTCCTGCAACACTTCTTCAAACATAAAAGATTATTTTGATTAAGGTAACAGCATAAAACAAAGCAGCAGTACAAGAATTTTAAGTATAACATCATACTAAAAGGCAAACACTGAAAAAAGTGTCAAAATAGAGAAAAAATCAATGTGCAATCAAACACTCTTGTGAAAATGTCCCTTAATGTGTCCATTAAAGGACAGGAAGCCTCATTGAAAACAAGCTTGCAAAGAAAAGTAAGAAAAATTAGGAAATGCCAAAAATAAGTCTGCCTTGAGAGCTTAAAATGACTCTCGTTGTGTAGATGCATTACCTTTTACTATATAAGAATTTACTCAATTTCTCTCACAGGAATCCTGCCTCACAAGGATGGGACTGCCTGGCTGCAGAGGACCAGCCTACTGTCTCTATCATACCTGCCTCATTTAGAATTTGGGAGCTACAGAGTGAATGAGACCAGGGTTGGCACGAAGGGAACAGACAGTCTTACTGCCATCAACAAAGCTAGGGATGCAACTCTGAAGAGCTGGAATTTAAGTCTGTGGAAAAGACAGGGATAAATTAACTTTCAAAAGGTGATCATCCACTGGATCTAAGCCTCATTATCTGAGAAGTCAGCTGGAAAACTAGGAGCTTGATATGCAGTACTGCTCTGCTTGTGCTGTACATCAAAGTGCTCCAATGAGCCAAAATGTATGTACCTCAAACTAGCACTTGGAATTAGCAGGGACTCTACCTTCCTCTTTGCATGCCTCAGTTTCCTCCCTCTTATAGTAGAATAACAACAACTTATCATCTTGCTGCAATCACCTGAAGATAAATTGTGTCAAAGCACTAAATGACCAGAGAAAAGTTCATAGAAGAACAGCACTGTTTTCTTCAGGGAAAGGCTGAAATAGCACCCAAGCAGTACAGCACGGACAAGGTATTCAACAACAATGTGGAAAAACCCCAAGTAGCTGTTCATTAGCAGCTGTGATGCTCAAGTACAATCCATCCCATGACCCTATCCATCCTGTGCATTGGATAAAGTGAGACTTTGTGGCACAAGACAGGCTTTAATTCATGTGATTGTACTCTGTCATTATGCATCTTCACACAGGAACCGCGCAGTAGATCCCACAGGCATCCACAATCCAGCTTAACTGAAACAATGATAACAAGTGCAGATTAAAGGAGGCTTTGATGAGACCAGGGTAAGCAGATAGACTGGATTAAAAAAAGCCTGAAAAAGCCCTCTGATTATCTACAGATCTAGCTAGAGCAACACTTGATGCATTAGAAAAAGTTCTGATGAAGAATAAATGTTTGCTCAAAAGCTAAGAAGATTTGTTAGGTCAAATGGACATCAAATATCTGTGCTACTCTTTAAAAGACCACAACTGACCAATGTGACATGAGGTCGAATATATAATGATAAGTAAGAATTTCATTGCTATTCTGGTTATCAACTGTTTTCACTCAACTGATCATTCAATGAATAGGAAAGTAAGAATGGTTTTGTTTTTATTTTAGCAGTACTTTAACCAAGAACATACTTGTTTGGTGAATGATAGCGGTGAATGAACTCCTGTGTTTGTGCCAGTTTCCAAGGTCCCCCAGATTTTGGAGGTACATGGTATAGATGAAAAATTGCAATATGCACCAAGCTCCTGAACCTCAGCCGCAGTCATTCTCTGTGCAGAGTGGTACAAAAGGCACCCATGTATCATTCCAATACAGATGGTGACTGCAGAGAAGTTGTGTGGCTCCAAGCACAGGGATATGCCCCACAACTGAAAACAAACTGCTTCCTTTTCAGGCTTTGAAGGGAAAATGGCAGCCCCAAACATCCTTCAGAAAAAGCATCTGGAGCAACAGAACAGGTTATTGTTGCATCACCTACTGCTAGAAACCATGGTGTCCCCTGCACAGCTGGTCACAGATATGTGCTCATCTGTATCATCAAAAAGTTGGCCCAGTTTAATTATCACAGAGATAACTCTTGTCTCAGTTCTCACTGCAGGTTATCAGATATATTGGGACACAGGCAAGGGAAAACCCAAGCTGTTTGTGTAGGCAGAACCGTAATTTCTTAACCTGCTCCAGCTTAATGACAGAATTTCTGTGATTAACCTTGGTTCTATTATGGTCATGGGACAGAGAGGAGAAAAGGAGATGACCTACTGGGAGCTGATTCTTCCTATGACTGCCACAGGTCTAATCCTTGTCTGTCTTTTCCTATCCAAGGCTGTTTTCTTCTGCTCTTGTCCTCCCCTGCCTATCTTTCTGCTCCTGCTCCATATCCCTTTATTTATCCAGTCCCTACACTCACTGTGCCTATTTCTTATCCACCTTTCAATATTTTTAATCATATCTTTCTTTCACTCCAGCATTCTGATTCCTCACTCCTGTGCTCTGACCTCTGCTCAGCCATGTGCAGATCCCTCCTCACTCAGACTTCATCAGCTCTGTCAAACCCCATCTCCTCTAGTCTTCCCACCACTTGAGAGTCCTGATCTTGGCCTTTCTTCTCTCTCTGCTCCAGGTTTTTTTCCCCCCTAAGTTTACTTTATCTCAAAGGAATGGTGCATACAGAGTTTTACCAGCACTGGTGGCACAAGGTGAGCTCAACAGAATAATTTGTTTGTTTTTAGCAGATGGGATTTGTAAGTGAGTCATGTAGAATGAGGTGGAAACTCCGGACTACTTCTTCAGGCTGGAAATCTTTTTCCTAGATTTCAAGTTCCTATAATTGTAGATACAGTAAATGCTTGCATATTAAAAAACCAAAAATAAACCAAAATTCAAACATACAAAAGACAAAAAAGCCCACCAAACCCCCACCATGGTCATCAGTATTTAACACAAAAGAGTTATTTGGCTGTCTTAAAAAAAAAAATCAGCTGATGTAGAAAACACAGCATAGAAAGCTTCAGCCCAGAGTTAAGGTTTGGCAGTGTTACAAAGCAACAGCAAGAGGGTCTGATGAGATGTGACAAGCAGATCAGACTGCCTGTCTGATCAGCCAGTAATCACAACTGTAATACCAGCCTCACCTAGGACAAATAAGGAAAGAAAAGAGCATAATGCCACCAAATAAATACTTGCAGTAACTGCAGATTTAATTAAAAACCAACAATTAAGTAGGTGCAAGAATAAATATTTATGAGTTATTACTCACCAGAGAACTATTCATTACAGTTTCACTTCTTATTATTAGCAAAAATATCAGCTGATCAAGATTATAAAAAAAGATCAGGCTTGCCGTCACATTTTATCAGATAATGACATGGACTATAAAGTCAAAATTAAGCCACAATCTATTGAGTTTCAGGACTAACAAATAAATTGTTTATGATGCTTCATGGTTAGCTGAGAAAGATCTGGGCATATCATAATATTATGCCCATTAAAGACTTTATCCAAATGTCAATAAGCAAATATAATAACCCATCTCACATCCATTATGAAAAACTAAGGAAAAACAAATCAAGGTAATCAGCAACTGTCAAACAAAGTTAAGCCTGACTTTGAAGAGATGCTAAAACTTGCTGTTGGAGAAGGATTTTTAACAAAACACATGTAAGAGTATGAAAAAAGCAGTCAATTTCTCTGGTAAGATGAGTTGGGTATTTCAATTTACCATGTGCAATCAGGAAGCCATTCATCTAGATATCACCTATAATGCAGTAAAGTGCTAAACCAGTTCCACAGACTGCTTCCTACTGTGCATTTTAACTGAGGGGAAAAGTGCAGGAGTCAGTTAACTGGAACACAGATGGCACGAATAACTTCACACAGTGTCACATTATCTGGCAGGAAAATTCTTTGATGTATAAGACCTGATCCCCAGCCTTATGCAATCCATTCAATAGTAACTTTTCAGTCGTTTCTTTGCTATTTGTACTGCGACTATCTATCTGTTTTACTTGTGGACGATGTATTCAATCTCTGTGATCACTGCAACTTCACCTTCTGCTATCCCAGCATGAAAATTTATTACCTTTTATTTGGAAAGAAATGAGTGCTCAGCTCTCATCATGTTCTTGCGTTCCATGTGCTCACCTTGTACTTCAGTTCTCTGTGGCTTATCAGCAAACGCTAACAAGGGTGACCTGGACCGCTGTATCACAGGCAGGGTTGGGTCACTGAATGTTATCGTATCCTTCCCACCTGGAACAATCACAGTGTTAGAACTGCTGGTTCACCAATTACAACCACTGCGCATCAATGATATTCAAACGCACCCTACAAATTTTTAACAACGTTACTGAAAAGTACAGAACAGGAAAAGCATCTCAAATGATCCATTCACAGCATGGAAAAAAATACTCTGTACTGGAGCCACAATATGCAAGGCAAAGGGAGAAAAGCTGTATGTTTTTATCTGCAGTACTCAGTAAAGGCCAGATTTTGAAAGACCAGGTGCTGTATGCAGCAAATTGAATTAGCAATTTGAATTCAATTAAAAATAGTAATAACCAGATCATACCAAAGTAATGGATCACTTGCATGCTATTACCAGCAAGTGTTCAACACTGACTCTTTACTCTCTCTTGTTCTGTCTCATGTGATACAAGCAGGTTCATCATTATGTAGCTTTACGCTTCAGATTTACATATTATCCTGCAATGCTTCCTTAAAAAAACTCTAAAAATGTCACATAATTAAGAACTAAGGGAGCAAACAAGTACACATTACTGGGGAACAGGAGGAATTTTAATCTGAAAATTCCCAAAACATTTCTGAGCATTTTCGTTTTAAACCAAATGGAAAAAGGCAATTTTCCAGCTCTTATGCAGACAAAATAGTGCAAGAAACCTTTCATCTGAGGACTCTGCTGTAGATGCTTAGTCTTTATATATTTTAGCAATGCAGAAAGCAACACCTGCAGATCCTTTAGGAAGTCCTCCACTATTCAGGATGATCATGTTTTTTTAGTGACTGACACTACCTTAAACCTAGAGGGGAAACGGCAGGAAATGTGCAAGATCAGCTAAGCATGGTGTTTGTGTGGCCTCCAGAACAAGTGCCAACTGATAAGTAATGGCTGGGGAGGCAGCAAGATACTGCTCTATTTATCTCCATGAGAAGCGACATTTATGTAACAACCACTTCGCCCCTCTAAATCTGTTTGTACGCTTCACCTTAAGGCAACATCCTAAATCTAATCACCCATCCAAGACAAAGACTTTCAAGAGAACACCAGGTCAGGAGACACCTGGAATAAATCCAGCTCTGAGAAAGTTCTGGTGCATACTAAGGAACAATGAAAGTCAAGCTGTTCCCATGGCGTCTAGGTGGACCACTCCAATCCCTAATTCCTTTTAAGGGCACTGGCTGCAAATACCGTGATCCTGAAGGTGGTAATGATCTTTTGATCCTTGCCATATTGGGTAATACACTGCAGCAATATGAATGCAATTAATGCTTTTGAAGCATGGATCTTGCTGAAATTTGATCCCCCTTTTAAGAATGCAACAGAATTCTGCCTTCGCCAGACTCAGTAATAAAAAACAGCACTAACTAACAGCAAAGAGGACAACCTTTCCACTGTAAGACAAAATTAATTAAAAACATAAAAAAAGGCAAAACAAATCCAACCAATATTTCAAAATGCAAAAGCTCCTAGATGAACATACTTTCCTGTAAAAGGAATTTTGTGTTGGAAGAACCAAATCATACAAGGAACTTGTAGTATGAAAATACCCAACAGATATTCACACACAGTCAGAAGCAGCCACATAACCAAAAAGATACAAAAGAATCCAACGGAGGAAGTAAAAAGATGATGAATAAAAAAAAAATGGGTAGAGGTTTTAATACGAAAGTAGAAAGCAGAGGCTTTTTAATTTATTTAATAAAAAAGTAAAGCCTGAGCTGAAGTCCCTGAAGATTGCAAGACAAGCTTCACAAAAGATACTTCTTGACTTCCAGCCAGCATTTACACAGTAAACACATCTACTTTCACATTTTTCTCTGGAAACCAGCCTGGTTACAGAAAATAAAGCTAAGCTCAGTATCCACACATCTTAACAATAGATGTGGCCCAAGGAGTCTGATGAATATTTATTTATTAACAGCGATTCACATCCATTCATGAAGGAGGCACATAGGAGTACTGCTGCACTACATTCTGTGAATCACGATCTGAAGTTGGATTACACACAAAGAATTTCAACTAGCTGCTGTGTAAGCTCAATTTCATAACTTCTATAGCTTCATGTTTCCTCTAATGAATTTTTCAAGGACTATAGTGAAAAGTATACAGATCTCAAAATACATATAAGTTTTCAGTAGTAGTAAATTTTTCATTTTCTTCTCAAGGCTTGGGTATTTTCTTATAATCTCTGCTGCACCCTGTGCCACTGTAACTGGCTACAGCCACAGCAGCTGCAGAGCCCTTTAATTCTACCCAGCCTCTGCTTCGTGCTGATTACTGCAGGGCAAGAGGCAGCACCAAAACTCCCTTATCATCCCACACAGAAAAAGGCTGTCATTGTTGGCTCTTTCTTATGCTTTTTTTTTCCAGTGGAAATCTGGAATTTTCAGGAAATTATAGATTTTTAAAAATATAGAATTACCTATCTGAATGTCCAGTGACATCAGATTGAGAAAACAGTAAAATGGTGTTTATTATTTACTGTTATTGAATACACGTAACTTATTTGTGTGCATATTTCAACCACAATATAGCCAAGACAAAGCAAAGAATTAAATGCTTCTGCGAACATCACATTATCTGCCTCCTTCTCATGGGAAGTAGGATCATAAAAAGAAAATCAAAGCCAAATCTATGCACAAACTTGCTTTCCTTTCAGCAATGAAAACAAACCTCACAAGAGATTAATTTAACTAAAGCCCATTTTCTAAGCAGGGCAATATAAAGTCTGGTGGGCAGAACTTCCACAGGGAATGAAATTTTACCTTCTCAAAAATTAAATATGCACTTCCTGTTGATTAGCTTCCCCTAGTTCATTTATGACTTTCTCAAAAAGAAGATGACAAATATGTCACCTAACAAAAAACCAGAGGCATTCAAGATCTTTCTTAATAGGATCAAGCATATTAACAGCATTTGGAAGATATTATTATCATGGTGACAGTGTATGTTTTAAATGTTATATAAACAATGATGACTAAGTAGGAACATTAACTTCAGATTAAAATCCTGCAATTTATAATGTGCATTTCTTTCAGTGCTAGAATGAACATCAGCTTTTATCTGCATTTTTTTTTCAATGACAAAAAATTCCACTCACGACAAAATAATATTTTTTCACTCTGGATTTAATACTGACAAGATGATATACTCTCCATGTTCTACTCGTCATTGAAGCCAACATTCAGCTGCAGAATCCACTGTGGTATTCCCACAGTAATTGTTACACACTACTGTTTTATGGAGCGGAAGCTTTACATCCTCTGAAAACTGATGACCCATCAGGTGTTGCAGTGCTCTTTTTGACCACTTCAGGATTTGAGTGCACTTGGAAACAAAAGTGCATTCCTCATTTAAAAGGCAAGCAAAAAATCAACAAAACTTCAGGACTCAAGAGAACTCACAATCCAGTGTAAAATTCCTTTAAAATATATAAGATCATCCCCTCTTACTATTTTCCTTAACACAAATGTATTTTCATGTAGAGCAGCCTCTATTTCTCCTGTGGTCATCTAACTCATTTGACTGAACATCTTAATCCGCTGGAAATAAAAATGTTCAGATAACATTTCCATTTATCTACATGCAATGACAATATTTAATGTACTGCTAGGATCAGTTACTAAAAAAATACATTAAGCAGAACCTACTCCCAAATCCCACTGAGACATTGTAGCTCAGGCCTTCAGGCAGCAAAAGAAAGGAAGGAAAGAGACAGTTGTTATTGTATAGATCAATACGGTGCAAGAAGTTCCCACTTCCATTTTTTAAAATATGTTTTGCAAACATGAGAAGTGCTGCATTTATTAGTGTAAAAACTTTATGGAACACTAGTTTTGAAAAACAAAACACAACAAACAAACCCCTACAGTACCTTGAACCAGTGAGTTTGAGAGACATGTTTGTAGTAATGTACTAAATTGCATTAGCAGTGTCTTAGATGAACATTTCAACCTCATCTCCTGGAGAATGTGGAGGGGAACAAATGCATTAAGTACACTACACATGTTAGGTGACTGTGGACAAATCCATGGAAACAGATTTGGACCCCTAGTTCTGGAAAGAGTCAAGCAGGACTGAGAAAGCCCAAATGGGCAAGCCCAAATGGAAACACACCACATCAGCCCAAAGGGCTGAACGGCATAGGTTTGTTATAAGGGCTCTCCAGCTCTGTCAAATGTTTTCTTCTAGACATACAGGTTAGGTAGAAAAAACAGAGCCAAAACTCACAAGCCCAAACCACTCTTTCCCACTTTTACTAGCACTGATTGGAATCTGTAAACAAAAAAGCCTAATGATGCAAATGCCACCAACAAAGTAGCATAATTTACAGTGGTTATGGAAGACACAATTAGGTGCAATGGGAAGAGAAGAAGCAAAAAAGTAAATGTAAATTAAATATTGCACATTTTCCTAACAGCAATGTCTATTAGGAAGCAGATTAATCTCCCATTACTTAAGTAATTTAAAACCAAATACAATACTTAAGGCACAATAGGGAATAAGCCTGTTCTGGAGAGATGGACTAGAAAATCTAGGACCATTTACATTTCCAATTTCTAGGAGTTTATGATTCTACAGAAAAGCATTTAAAAACAGTAAAAAACAAAATCCATAGCAACAAGAAGTACAAATTTATTAAATAAAATTGATTGAAAAACACAATGACCAACACCCTGTGTACCATTTAATGCAAAGTTTAAATAAAATAGTTCACTCTTTTTTGCCTGCTGTCTATGCAAATAATTTGATTACTTCAATATTTAAACCTATTTTTTTAGCTTTTCATGTTATTTTCAATACTTCTCATGTTATTTTCAATACATATTTGACTTAAGAGTTTACAAAGTCTAGTGATTTTTGCTTTCCACTTAACATTTATTAGACACTTGTAATTTTGAAAATGTGCTGAATAGAACATTCACAAAATAACTGTCATTTAAAAAAATCATGGCCAAACTTCTCTTAAATGCAAACATACCCTTGAAAATGAAATAATGCAAGCTGCTCACTTGAAATTTTACTAACCTGGAAGACTCCACAAGCCAGCGATTTCCAAAGTTCTTAATTTCTTTTCTAGTTCTGCCACTCGATTACCTAGAATTCTGTGGAAAAAGAATAGTTGTTATACCAAGATAACCAAAGACCAGTTACTAATATGACTACAGTTGAATTTTTAAATTGCTACTTAACCAGTGCAGTAAGCCTGTATACAGTCATCTCTTTTCACTAATGGCAATGGACACTCTCTCATATATTTGTCTATTCTATACCATGATTTTAAAAATGGAAAAGACCTAGGACATTCAATCTTTGCAGTAAAGGGAAAAAAAAGCAACCCACAATATTTCTATCTTCTTGCCTGCAAATATCACTTTATTTTCTTCACAGTTAAAACCAGAAGGTAAAAGCTACACAGACAAATTATGGAGAACTCAAGACAGCATCTAGATTGACTTTGAAGTTCCAAGACACAATTTTTGCTAGTCCTTTATTCAGCGGGTTTTCTCTATCACCAAGATTGCTTGAAATGGCAAGGCATATTTTTTTCATTATACTTTTTTTTTTTTTTTTTTTAAGCATTGAACTGCTTTAAGCTTCAAGCTCTTTAGTGCCTTTATCACCCACTCAGTATTCACTGTATTTCTCGGGTCATGTCTTCTTTTGTATCTGACTTCATACCCAAATACTATTTGCAGTTAGCTCTCCTGCAGGATTTAACTTTTAGTCTTAATTCTCTCCTCAGATCAAATGAGAGATTTCTATCTTGCAAAGAACGCTCGTTTCTCCAATGAAATTTTGCAAGTGCTTCACCCACACAGCAAGTCTGCTAGAGTCAAAATCTTTAAATAAATCCCAAACAATACTCACTAGACTGAGAAACCTAGACAAGGCAGCAATTCTAAACATGACAGCAGAGATTATGGACAGCAAATTTTACTCATCAAATTACAGCAACAGGATAAGTCAGTTAAATTTGAACTGAATGCTGAGAAGCAGCCTATCCCACCCCAGCAAGGCAATAGTATCTTCCTGTGCACAGCAGAGCTGTGTAATACTGCACTGAGAGCTCCTCAGCAAGGGCTTTATGTGCAGACATTTGAGCACACTGGGAATGTCATTACTGACAAGATGGCAGATTCTGGGAAGGATGTGAAGAATAGTACACTCAGCAAATATCAAAAAGGCTAGAAAAATTGATTAACAAGGGCTAAGCATTTTTGAAATATCTACTGTGAAGGCTTTGCAATGACACAATGAAAGCCTATAAGTATTTTAAAGATTACAAAAATATCAAGATGAGAGACAGAATGTAAAGCAGAAGGAGAAAGCTTATAACAAACATCAAAGAAAGCACTGAGAGGTACAGGGGTGTGTGTCAATGAAAAATAACACTCCATCACATTCAAAAGCAGAGGAGAAAAGACAAAGCAGTTATGTTTGTTCCCCCATTGGAACTCAGTATTTCAGTTGGTTAAAAAGGTTATGATGGATCTACTGCTGTCTTCTAATTAAAAGCAAAATTATTCAAGTCTAGATTTCACTTTCAGAATGCATCCATCTGGTATGAGAAACTCAGCCTTAATAACACTATTTTCATAACCCTGACATCCAGCAATTAGGCTCTGCACTACAACACAACAGCTGACAGCAAAAGACATGGAGCAGCTTCCAGGAAACTCCACCTTGCACACTGGGAACTCATTCCCATCATCCTGCCTGAGGCCTCACCAAGGGTCAGCTAAAGAACATGGAATTCCCCAGGCTTAGAGGGGAACAGAGAGACATAATGTAAGACTTTTTCCACATCATGTTTGATCTGGCAGGGAACTGACAAAACAATGTTGATTGTCCCCACAAAGAAGTCAGAAGTTTAGCACTTCTAATCCTTATTATTTTCGTAAGTAGTTCACCACTACAGGGCAGAAAACAGGGGTAGGATGCTGCCCTCCCTGCCAGCTAGCCATACCACAGAAGGAAACTCAACCCTCTGTAATAAGTTATTGCTACTGCTCCTGTTATTTAGGTAACAACAACAAAGTCATTTTTCTCTTGCTTCTCTTAAATTTTGTAATTTATTTACCAGCTGTACCATACTATTTCTAATGATTTCAGAGAGAATATATCCTGATAATACCTACTGAATCCTCAGAAGAGGCACTGAGTTAGTTTTTTAACCTTTGTTGCAGGATTTCATATAGAAGGATCATTCTGTGTCTCAGAACAATGCTTGGCAACAGCAGAGGACAATATTTAACCCCACTCCTTTCATTCAGGAAGAGGAAAATACATTTAGGGATGAGTATCATTCTAGTTTGCTTAAAAAAACCCATTATCCCAAGAGAGTTATGGGGGGAATAAACCCTAAATAAAGCTGCAAGTTCTTATAGCAATAAATTTTTGAAAGATAAATGCATCAGCTACTCTGAACACAATGTGGTCTATCACATTTCTTCCTTTCCCCTGAGACCTCCAGATAATTTGCCACCTCCATACATGCTGTGGGAAGACTGAGCTGTGGTGGCCTGGGTTGGCCTACCTGGGTAGGTATTTTTAAAGGGGCTGCATAGGTTGGTAGCACTCAATTCCCCAATCTCTTTTTTTATCTCTAGACACAGTGAACCAAATCCTTCAACTACAACAGAAGGATCATGTCACAGACACAGGTGCTGATAGCTATTTCCATTGTTCTCTGGTCCTGTGCCTAATGCTACAGGGGAGTTGGCATAAGCCTCCCTCCAGGAGAAGGTTTCACAGAAATCTGTTGTTTGTGCAACAGCAGCAATGCTCCCGCCTGACTTCAGAAGCCTCTTTCTGGCTCTTTCATTCTTTCCAACATACATGGCCATGATCTGAAGGGAGCTGTGGTGATTTACAGCAACTGAGCTCCCTTCACCTCATTTTAATTTAGGTCTTGCTGCAGAAGACGTACACCCTCATACAGATACCATCACCTAAATGCCAGTAAATAGGTCTGTCACAGTCCCATATCTGCCTCTACATGTCACATGGAAACATGTGCTCAAATTACAGACTGACACAATCCTTTTTGTAATTTTGGACATGACTGAACTTGCCCAAGTTAGAAATGTTAAAATTAGTGCAATATATCTAACCACCAGAGCAGCTTTTACGCTGATCCAGCTTGCACAAGTGCTGGCAATTTCGGGAACAAATTGCACTAAAAAGAACATCTAATAAATGGTTTACTGCTGGTAGAATAAAAAAGGATGTTTATCCATTTGCTAAGCAGAGTTAGGAACATTTGGGTTTGCATTTATGTAACTGTTTAATCTTGTAACACGCTACTGCGTAGAGAATTAATTTACAACTGCCTTTTCAAATTAAGCTAATGGGCTTGTGAAGAAAAACACAGGACATTACTTGAACTTAACATTAGTAGCTACCAACCACCTTGGAAAAACGATCTGGTTTTTCCCCAACAACTTCTTTTTTCCTGAAAACTGGGGATAAAAAATAAAGGCTAGATTTAGCCTACTTGTTCCTAGGCACATACTCCCCCAGTTCCTTCTGTCATGCCACGTCTCTAGAAGAGTGGCAATAATAATAGTGTGTCTTTTCCAAGAACAAGTAGCCATGGATTTTTTTAACAACCACATAAGAACAGAAAGTAAACTTCAACAGAACATCCAAATTCCAATCTACACTTAAAAAAAAATCCATTGTCTTTGCTTCAGTTACTCAGAAAGCACATCCACCATTCTGCTATTGTAAACTTATATAGCCAACTCTCAATCTGCAAGCTACCAAAGAGGTCTAGACCTTAAAGTAGGTTAACTGTATGGGGGAAAGCAAGTTCACATGGTCTGAAAAATCTCATTTACTGATAGTGAGAGAATCACTACTAGGTCATTCACCCATCAAATATCAAATGCAGAATTTCCTCCATGAAATGAAACAACGACCCCAAAATCTCATGTTCTTTACCCAGTAAGTTTCACTTTCTTCAAACAACAATCTGAAAGAGTAAATGTGTCCTCCAAATATGCTTTTTGCACAGGGAAAGACTGCTACCTTGTGATTTATACAAAACTTTTTGTCACTACAATTCTCTCTAGCCTCACATCCTTCTCAACTTCCTATTTTAAACAGAGAAATGTATTCAATGAAAGAATGCTACTTCTACTAGTATCAGTTTATGAACCTGTCTGTTTAACTTGTGCACTGACCATACTCTTACATCTAACCTTCTCCAACAGGTGGGCAGTGTCTTTCTCATTTTCACAAGTCAGCAGACTTTTAACTTTCAACATGGCAAATAAGTGCCCTCTTTTATTTGCATCTCAAATAAAGGATGCTTTCCTTTGATGTCCTACCTGCATTTCCCTTTTTCACATTAAATTTTTATGTCTTAGGTTTTTCCACTTGTAGTGGTTCCCATTCCTCCTAGCTTCTTTAATTCACCTAAAGCTAAAAGTGACAAAAAGAGTAAGGATACTACATAGGAATGTTTTTGAGGCTCTCCATTCAACTTGATCAGGATTTATCTTTTTTTATTTTCCCCTGAACCATCCTGAACTGAATATAACACTACACTTCTGAGAACACTCCTTACCCTGGAGTGGTATGGACTGTCACTGAGGCCTGATCTTCTGTTGGCCAAAGAATAGCAGTTTTTGCATATATCCAATATCTACTCTGACAGCTATATGTGACTAGTTGGGCACACAGACGTAAGAATTGTATCTCCTCGTGTGCATTATCTCAAAACAACCCATACTCAGTAGCTGAAAGCAGAAAGAGTAGTATGAGAAAACAATCATTGCAATATTTGAGAGATGCAAGAGACTGCATATCACCAAAGAGAAATACAAAACCAAGAACTTCGCAAAAAAGAAAAAATTATGCAAAATAAAAACACTGGGTAGTGATACTGTATCAGGATGTAAAAGACAAAGATTGGTTTCACCTGGAACAAGGAAAGTAGTTCTCCGGATGTTTTCCTTCTGATGTTACATTAGCAGTAAGAAGGGAGTCAGCAGGTGTTAGCCCTTCCTTAGCACTGCTTTGTGCAGCAAGTCCCCTTGCATCACAAGACAAGAATTGACTGAGCTGCCATCAGTTAGATCTGGGCTACATTTTCACCACTTTAGTCTCCCTTTAGCTGATTAGGCATTTGTTGTCTCAAAAGTATTAAAAGTGGCTATTAATTGCTCCTCCACTTCTGTTGCCACATCACTCAGAATTGTGCAATGGAGCCTGCCTAGTATCTAAGTTATCAATTTTCAAAGTGAAACATCCATTCTAGTGTAATACAGTTTGCTTCAGTACTACTTCTTTTCAGCAAAGATGTCTGGCTGTTGCTGGCATCTGGTCCTGATGCACTTTTGAGAAGCTTGAATAACCTCTGATTACCAGTAGTGACTCAGGGTTAAAAAAAAAAAAACAACAAAAAAAAAAAAAACCAAAAAAAAAAAAAAAAAAAAAAAAAAAAAAAAAAAAAAAAAAAAAAAAAAAAAAACAAAAAACCAAAACAAAAAACTCACCAACAAAAAAAGAGGGGGTGAAATTGAGCACAAAATCAAGAAATACTTCCTAGCTCTGATTTTTATACACAGAATGTCACAAACTGTGTAAAAAAATTTTATATTCTGCCACGATAGAAACAGTACAAGCCACAAAGAAGTCTACTGATGAGCAGAACAACTAAGAGTGAACAAATTCTCCTTTAAAGTTCAGTTTAGATTTTTTTAAAGAACCCATATAGTAGCAATCCAACTGTGTTTATCTCCTTCAACTTTCAGCAAAGTAACTATAGGAGCAACAGGTATCATCTGTATGACTCAGGCCACTGAGCATGTGTCAAATGTTACATTAACCCTTTCATTCTTTTCTGGGAGCAGCACTTACTAACCCCACCAGTACTTATTAGAAAATTCCTACATCGACAACCAATTATCACATATCTTCTCTGCAGTTCAGGGTGTCCTTTCACCCAGAAGCTTTTCTTTAGCTGTCCCTACAGACTTCCTGCTAGAAGTCTGCTTTGTGTTATGGCACTTTGTAATGTCCTGAGCAGCAAACCAATCCTTGCCTAGCAGAGGCAGACAGGTCTCTGTCAACCCCAAAATTTAAGATGAAAATGTAATTTTTCTCAAATCACAAATCTTAAAAACTAAAAGATCTTAGACACAGGTTTTTAAGACCTGTGTCTTAAAAACTAAAGAATCCACCACTCAACCATGATGATGAATTTTCTGTGAAAATGAATCTTCCTTCCCCATTTCCCCTAGTATTTCCCCAAACTAACTTTCCCATAGCTTGATATTTTACTTAGAAAGTCATGCCACCTACTTGTTGGTTTGTCTTTGGTGTTGTATGACCATGTTTTTTTCATGGATGGTTTCCAGTAATGCAGTGGCCAGTGATTTGAGATCTGAAATGGATTGTGGTGTGGCTGGTAGGCTACATCCATGATCCTCCGACAACAACTCTTGGACTACAATGTTAAAAGCACAAATGAGTTTTGGCTTCTCATGCACAGAGATGCAACACAAACATTTACTTAGCATTAAGAAACTATTCCAATTACTTAAATGAATACATATCTTTGTCCTTCAATTAAAAAACAAAGCCAAAAGATCAGAACTGTAATTTCTATCTGGCATAAATATGGTGGCTTTCCAAGTTGATTGTTATTCACAGCAATAGCCAGAATAAGTATAGGCAGACACATCTTACATTAACTCAAATCTGCTTTTGGAAAATTCTTTGTGTTCAGGATACAAAATCATTTTTCTACAGGCCTACAAATTGGTAAAAACTGGTCATTAAAACCAAAGCCTCTAAGGAATATTTTCTATTAATTTTTAGAACCATTATATCCTTTAGGTTACTTAAGACTGGTGTGAAAATCCAGTCACCCACAAACTCTTCCTCTACAACAGAGAGTCTGTACCTTCAAGCCAAATCAGGAAGTTCACTAGTATCATTAAAATCTCTTAACTAGAATCTAACTCTGCTTCTTTACATAAATATATATATGTATATATATGTACATGTATGCAAGTACATGGAGAAGAGGAGAAAAGACAAGTCAAAACCAGAAAAAATGAGTTTCAACTTACCATGACACTTACTACTGATCTCGTGTGTGTGTGTGTGTGTGTATGAATACACCTACATTTAAACAGTAGAGTGGCAAGATATACTGTTTGCATCAAAAATTTTCCTCATTCCCTTTCTTTCCTAATCTTGATATTTTCTTTGAAATAGGGAAAAGAGGGAAATTATTATAGGGAAAATTATTCCATTTTGCTAACCATGAAAAAAACACTAGACACAAAGATTTCTTGTAAAATATCTGAATGTAAAAGCTTCCAAGAACAGTAGCAGAAAACCTGACTTAGTGCCCCTCCTCCACCACCAAGTCTACTTTTCATTGGAATGTGAATTGTGACTGCCATTGTTAGCAGAGCAAAGAGATGAATAAAGAAGTGATTTGTCGGGGTCTAGAGAGTAAAGAAATATTTGATAAAACTAATGGGGGAGAGAATGAATGGCAAAAGAATTAACAAAAGAAGAAGCAGTAATCTAGAGGAAAATTTTGTATTGTCAAGTCAACTGAGAAGAGGACAGAATTAGCACATAGTTATAAACAGGGAATGAGAAGAGAGCTTTTGGTTTGATTGGTAAGGAAAGGGTTACTGAAATTAAGAGGTTAGATGACAGGAATTCAATGAGATATGCAACACCATGCTGCATTTATGCAATACCTTGCTTTGCAGAAAGGACTCCAGTCAGAGCACTGCTACTGGATCTACTATGAGTCTTTGAATTTTTTCGTCTCTCTAGTGCATTCTAGGGAAACAACAAATATCTTATTTAGAAAAACAGCAGCCAACAAATCCTGTCATTAGGAGGAAAGAATCTGGAACTTTGGATTTTGGTCTCAGAGCAACTCTGCAAGGCTCGGACCTTACACCCATAGTAAACTTTGGGGGTGTAATTCTCAAAAGATTTTTATTCTCCAGCCTAAAGTCTTTGTTATGTTACAAAGACTCATCATAATCTCTTTACTGCAGTCTCTCCCACCCAGTCCTCTAATGTATATTTTAAATTGGACTATTTTTTTATAATCTGCTGACTACCAGTGAAGATACTGCAGTATCCTGTAGACAACATCAATTGGAAACAAAAGCAGACTTTTCCCAGCATTTCTTTGGATAGGTTTCAAACGGAAAGTTCCAACTCCTCTATCAGAGTTTCTAGAAGCCCTTTTAGTACCAAATACTGACTTTCAGGAATTAGAAGCAGAATGGTCCTGCACAGAAGTCCAGCTCTTTCAATTGCAGTTCTGTGAAACCCACCAGACCACCAAGGTGCTCAGTTCTCACCAATAAACTAACTCACACTCCAAGAGACCCAAGCTGCAAGCAGAACAGATGCTGAAATGAACTTTGAGGAGCTTTGCTCATGCACAAAAAACAATCAGGGCTGTGACTACTTTATAGTGACCTAAATGAAGAAGTCCTATTGCCAATCCTAAGATTAGCCTTCTCATGGTCTGACAAGCAGCCCTCCCCTTCTCTCCCACTCCCCAAAATCACTTGCAGAAGGAAATGGGAGTGCATAGCTTCTGGGAAGGGCAAAAATCAGTCCTGAATGTTTTATGTAAAACAGCATATACCTTAACTCAGGGAAAGAACAATGAAAGATTAGTGACCATTAAGCTACATGAAGAAATAGCACAGCCACCAGAGAACAGGGAGACAAGATCTTTTTGTGACGGCAACACAGCCGCAGTCATTCACCACTGCGTGATCTGTTACTTTTCAACTACCAGCTGGCAGGAAGGCTGATCACCTGCCCCCCCAGCAAAGCACTGGTTCCCCCAACAGAACTTAAAAGAGGTATTTCATTAATTTTTCAAAACACTCTTAACAGGTATTCCTTTGTACTACCCTCAGCTAAGAAGCCTACAAGGAAAAATGAGCAAGTAATATGTATACTAATATCGTCAGAATGTCAATGGTGGATTTTTCTTGCAAGAACAAATTTGCTCTTTAAACACATTTAACATGAAAATGAACAGTAACTTCCACGAACAAAGAAGCACAGTTTAGACAATACACTGAGAGGATCTTACCTTATATTTAGTAATACTAGACTTCAGAAGGTTGACTTCCTCTTGAAGTTGTTTTAATCTCTCTTGAAGATACCTGAAAAAGTAATGTAATCCTTTACTTCATGTTACCTTCAAATACTGCCTCAAGCAGTCTTCTTTACTATTTGGCATGTCCTCTTTTTGAACTACTGAGAGTTCTTTTCCCTCTGCAGTTCTGTGAGGGATGAAATAACAAAATCTTACTGTTCTTGACCCCATAAAATTTTAAGTAGGGAAACAAATTGCATCAGAACAGGAGGCTGCCCTCCTGTTAGATTTGTCAAGCATGCTGCACAACTGTTTTGTGTTGGTCGTCAGGTTTCTGGGGAAGAAGGCTAAAAGAACATATTTATGTCTAGAGGAAATAGTCAGGAAGCATTTATGTGTGCCCTCTGTACTTGAAGGTCTGTGAGATGGACACATGAAGATTTGTATAGATGTCAACATAAGACTCAGCTATGCAGAACTTTTGCATTGCAATATCCATCACTTACTTGGCACTTCTCATTAGCAATCACAAAGTAGAAAATTTAATAGTATAGTTGAAAAATGGTACACAGTTAAATGAAACAGTACAGTTCTTCCTAATAGAGTTGATGCACTTGAATGAGACAGTTATTTCCAAATAGGAAAGTATCTTTTTTATGTATAAAGGGTTTATACGATACCTTCTTCCATGTAGTACAACTGCAGTTGTATTAGGGTTTGTGATAATTTAATTATTTCACAGAAAAAAGCTCAGGGAGCTTAAAGTGATACAGAACTCTGTAGGCCACACAAAACAGAAAAAAAACCCTGAAGTTGCTGGGAAGAAGTAATGCCTTTAGTAGTACACTTTCTTGCCTAAAGCATAGGTTTTTGTAAATGGAAACTGTCTTACAAGTTCTATTTCACTCTAAGGTAATTGTTGACATTAAGGGAGATACCTGGTATAGATGTCAGTGACTCCTCTCTGTCATCCTTAGTAGAGACCATAAAACACATTCTTTTCCCAAGAAACCAGCAAGAATATCTACATGGGTGATTTCACCAGCAACTTTTGTTGGGAAATTACTCCATGCTGACAACCTCTCCCTGAGGAGAAAATTATGTCTGTAACTGTTAACTCAGGGTACTCAAAGTCTGTGTTTCCAATTCAAGATTAGTCCATTACAGCTCACTGGGAGTTTCTGAATACACAATTTTTTAATATTTTTGCTTTTGGTGCCATACAATGATGGGAATAGAAACGTCTTCTCTTCCTTTTCCTTGTTTAGCTTCATTTGGGAACATCACTAGCATCTCTGTAGCCAAATACAACACTGGTAATTTCCTGTAGCCTAGATTTCTCAATATTATTTAATACTTAGTTATAGTACAAACAAAACAGACAAAACAAATTACCAAAATCTCTTAGCTTTCATCCTTGGATATATTTTCTTTAACACTTTATTGTGACTGACTTCCTGATACTCCTACTACAACAATACACTGTTTTTCTGGGGAAACAGCAATGCACTCACCTGTTCTCCATACACAGAGCATCTATGTCAATGATACGGTTTTCATGCCCTCCTAAGACATGATTCAACTCTTGGTTTAGTCTGTCAGATTTATCTTGGTAAACAGAGCGTTCCTCTTTCACATCCTGTAACTCATCCAGTGCAGCCTGAAGATCATATCTCAGAGTCTCAATCTGAGAAGAAAGGAGAGCTGTATCAGTACAAGTTTAAACAATAGCTAACATAGGATCCAGCCTGAAAACAGCAAAAAGCACATTTGAACAATATTGATTTTGGACAGTCAAAAGTCTTATCAAATCTCATAACCCCAGGTATTTTTACGCTCTACAAACGTATTTAGGTGGTTTTATCATATAATTTCTAGGACTCCAAGAATTAAGTCAACTAAGTATGAACTTGTCAAAAAGCCTGTAAGTGGGAATTTACACTAATCATGAGACTTGAGCAATGAGGTTCCACAGAATAACAACTGAGAAAGTACAAAATAAGCCAATATGGAGGCAACAGAATGAGCTTTGCTATTAGGCAAAAGGGTGAAGAAGTACAGTGTGAAAGATACTCAAGTACAAAGAGCTTCAAACTTCTAAGAAGATGAACCTGAGTGTGAGAAAAGTCTGCAGTGACAGAAATCTCCACCAACACCCTAGAAAACATGGGTAAGTCAGGAAGGACAGCAGACCACTAAAAGAGGTTGGGTGATGAACAGAAAGAACACAATCTTGGTAACAGGGTTAGCAGGGACAAAAACACTGGGAGAAGACCAACAGCCTTTCTGATAAGGTACAGTGGTGCTGTGATTGAGGGAAGACTGAAAAACTATAAATTCCAGGATCACAGAACGGCTCATTCAGGTTAGAACTGACACTGGTAGGAATAAGCGTGGGAAAAACTGAGAACCCAGACCCACAAAACTGTCCAGAAATGTATGTTATCAGTGTTAGGGAAAAGGTCTGATGCTGCATGGTAAAGAGCATTTATACAGACTTGAGGAAGGTGAAATAGATCTGATGTGACAATTTTTCAGAAGAGAAGAAATAATTTGAAGGGAGGAGGAAGAGGACACTAACAACACTTATACAGAAAATTTGATTCAGAGGGTATCTTTAGGAGGTACATCAACCACTTTACACTGTGCTGAATACTTGTAACAGCCTTCACTAAAGGGTACCTGTCACTGACATTCACTGACAATATTCAATTGTCACAAGTTGTTGCTGAACATTAAAAAGAAAAGGAGAATTGATAACCTAGAGAAAAAATTCCTGAGATTAGGAATTCACTCTGACCACTACTTCCAACATCAATCAGGTACCAGCCCTTCTAACAGAACAGAAATTATTTACTTGCTACTACAATCACTCTGTAAAACATGACACTATATGCACCTTTTAATTATTACCTGTTCTCGTGCCTTCTCCAACTGTTGAACAAGGTCCTCCCGTTCATGTGCTGCAAAGTGGCGAGCCCCAACTTCATCATCTCCCAGCCTTTGCTTTGCTATGGTCATTCGAAGGAGCTGCCATGACAAAAACAGAATTTGATAAGCAAGAGAACATAGGCTGTAGAAGCAGAGTATGTCTATATTAGAAAGAGTAAAGCTGTCACAGATTTCAGCTCTTCCAGGCCAAACAGCTGGTATTATTTAAATCAGAGGGAGGCTTCTGGGCTGAGGGTCAAATCCAGTTTTTAGTGAAAAAATCCAGTTGAGCAGTTAAAGCATCCACAGGAATTGAATCAGACCCTGCAACAACAGTCATCAGAGTACACAAATTATGAAAGGCCAAGAAAACACAGACATGTGGTCAATGTTTTTCAGGAGTGACAGGAACTAATTTGACTCAGACTAAAACTAGAGAATTATCAGAAAGTCTTTTCGTAAATACATAAATACTAAAATTCTCTGCAGCAGAGAAGTCTTCCTAGTTAATAAAAAGGAACAAAGTGCCTTGTTCAGCTTCATTTTACTGACACTGCTTAAAATCACCCTGCACTAGGTCAGTGCAGAATTTGTATTAACAGCTGCTAATACATTTGCTTATGCATTATTTTTTTAGTCTACTCACAAAAGCTAATTCATGTCAAAAACAAAAAAATGAGCTAAAAAGAAAAAAACTTGGCCAAAATGCTCAAGCAGCTAATGAAGTCCTGAGCTTGTGACTGCTGAAAACAGTTAGACTTGAATTAATACACATTTACATTCAATATCCAAAGCAAAAAGCAATGACCTTTCAAGGACCATGAAGTATTAAATACCAATCTATAAGACATTCAGCATGTACAGTTGTTTATACTCAGTATAACTAGGCCTCATCTTTAGGAGCTCCAGAGACCAGGGAAACCCACCACAATAACCAGCCTGACTTTCCCTGTATCTTTGACTGCACCAAGGAATTAATGCACATCATTATATATGGCAGAGTTAGGAAAAAAAAATCAATCTTCTGAAGCAGAAGATTGTACATTAAAATCTATCTTTGGTATTTATGGGATGCCAGTCACCATAGCTACAATGTGCCAATTAAAATCCTGCTGATGCAAGACAGACTACCAAAATCATCCTCCCTACTTATTTCAGCTCCAGTTCAGTGCAAGTCACTGAAGCCAGTACAATGTGTGCTGATAAGAAGTTCACTTGTTCAGGGAAAGCTGTGGCTGCAGAAGTAACTGGTTTTGGCAAACTACATTTCACTTTCCTAACAGGTAAAGTGCAAACCACTGCACAGGTTAGTAAGGCTGAGTGGATACTAAGAGATGTAACTCCTATTCATTTCTTTATCAAAACAAGTAAGTCAAAAAGGTGACTAGCTTCATAGCTGTTGGATTTTTTTTAAATGCTAAAGTGCTGACGAACAAAAGGTGTGGTCGTGTCATGTAATTTAATTCAGATAGATTAATTTAATTTCTAAAATCTCTCTCTAGTAACAAAGACTGCACAAAACAAATGTAGTAACATTTTGAAGTTTCAATCTTGTTCAAAACAAACTGGAAATGGAAAGAAGAATCACACTTTATTTATGTCTCCAATGCCTGTAACAGAGCAAAACTTCTGTGTAATGCTTGGCACCAGGCTGGGAACTGGACCAAAGCTGTCACTCATGCATGATGACCAACTCTCCTCCAGCCCAGGAGGGGGTGAGGCATAAGATACAACTGCAAGCAATTATAACTTGCAAGGTCAAACAGTCTGTCAATAAAAGGAGAACTCTTTATTTACTACCACTTTTGAAGCAAAAAAAAAACCCCAAACCATGAAGTCTTATGAAAAGAATGCTTCAGAAATCCAAATCCATCCAGTAAAAGCAGCGTTATTAACATACACGAAATACAGTAAAATATCTATCCATAAAACAACAGAGTGCTTCTTCCAGACAGTTGGCCAATCAGAGAGTTGACAGGGCAGAACAGGCCAAGTCATTTAATTCTGCATTGTGAATGTCTCATGAGGCATCACCACCTGCTATAAAATTCTTCCCCAAAAATGCTGTGACCCAAAGAGACACTGTTATGCCAGAGGTTTAAGGGTTTGTTTTATATATTAGTGCTTTGTTATAAACTTTATACACTTGCCCTCTAGCTGCTGTATTTTTGTTTCTGTCATTCAGAAATCAGTGAGGAAGAGACCACTCAACTTCATGTAGGTTAACACTACCCCTCAGGATTCAGTGAACAACATTCACAGCTGAACGGATTTAAATTAACGGCCCCTTACCGGAGAAAACTCCTGTTTGTCAAGAACCCATAAATTGTTAACCAAAACAATCCACTGCTGTAAGCACTGTCTTTTTATTTTAATATCACAGCTTTTTCTTACATCACTTTCAGCTAAGATAATTATTTACAAAGTAGCAACTCTGTATGAGCCCCACAATGCCTAAAACCAGCATCACTGGCATAGCTGCTGTGCCGGCTAGGAGTCCATAGACAATGCCTGCACCAAAGCTGGACACTCCTGATCATCAGTAAAACATACAGGAGGAAAAGGGAAACAAGCACAACCAATCCTTCATGGAAGGCAGAAACCATCATGTTAAGCTACAGTCACAGCAATTGTCTTTAGCATGTCATCTTACAGAATCTTAAAATGTGGACCAGAACTTGCAAATATGCTACCTGAAGTCCCAGTTCTGCCAAATGCACACGCCCCATTTAACACTTCTCCCTGTTGCTGCATGAATGATTGTCTGCCTGGCAATGAGGAACTGACAGCAAGACCACAGCCATTGTTGCCCATGCACCTTCCTCTCGCTCAGCACTGCTCTTGGCAGCTTACAAAAGCAATTCTTTGCGTGGGTAGGGGTTCAGGTAAAGGCAACTGAGTCATCTTGTCTTGCAGAAGTCTCCAGTTTCTCTAAAGCTTTCTGGTTTTACTCTTTCACATGAGAGAATTAGATTTTTTAACAATCTCCTTCTATGTTTCAGTAATTGTTTCCAAGCATTGCTGCCAAAACACTAGGAAGGAAAAAGATTTACAAATAACTACCATAAAGATAGAAGAGTTTTCATGTGTCATAACTTGTGAGATTGTGATCAATCATAAAAATAAATAGCCTTAGATATCTGTCGCTGGAATGCTGCAGTCTTACTATTGCTGTATTTTTCAAACTGCAGCAACAAATCCCTCCAGAGACTGGCTGAAGAGGCTTTATTATTTGTGCCAACAAAATTCTACTTGAAATGAGAGGAAAAAATTATTCCAGTTAAACCAAATGCAAGTAATTTTTTATTGCCTGATGATGTGTTTAACATGATTTCAACAAGTAAAATATCTCTGGTTCAAGGTTTTCTTGCTAATCCAAGTGACTGTATCCTACTTGTAGCAAACATTAAAGTGGTGAAAAACAAGTCAAGCCATCAAAACATTTCTTTATCAATAGAGCTAATGTGTGATATTTAAAGAGGTTTTTTTTTCTTTTTTAGTCCTGCAAAGCTCTTGCCACTCAGTGACAAAGCCTGCATGAGTCACCCCTGCTCAGACACAGGCAGAATTGTTCATCCATAAGCAGCTTCACTTGCTGCAAAAGCAGCTGTTTGTTCATCTCTTGCCAGAAGTAAGGCTGACGTAGACCAGCTGGGCAGGATGCCCTCCCTCACTTTGGAAAAAGCAGTGAGAAGAATGCAGGGGAAAAATGTAAGAACAAGCAAATTATTATAGTTTTTTTGGGTTTTGTATATACCATGCATTATCTGGACTCCAGTGCCTGAGGTAGCCCAGCTGCCAGTACAGAAGAACTGATGAGCAAAAGAGAATGGCTTTGTGAACAAGCTGGGAATTTTATCACTGAAGCTTGTAGGGAGAGAAATCTGACACAGGAGAAAAGTGTTAAATCCCTCAGAAAGATGGCAATGCTTTTTTAGGCACCTTGAAAACCAACAACCTGACTCTAAAATAAGCTCTATTTCTCATTTACTAGGAAAGTGAAGAATGGGTTCCAAAAATGAAAATCCTAGTCTAAATTAATCCGTGTCTGATGCAGCTCTTTCCTCCCACTCTTTATTTAGTGATGCACTATTTTGCACCTTTCAGAGAAAGGCACGCTGGGCAGAAAAACTCCTTTTGTACTTTTCCATTCATTTTGAGGATCATGAATTTAAATTCACGCTGCAAATACAGATGTTATGAAGATAACTAGCTAATATCAAGTTAACCCACGAAGGTGAACCTAAAAGCTTCTACTGCAGGCACAAAGAAATAGGCTCTGTGTTACCAAGATCATATATTGTCATAAGGAACTACAATAGGTACATAGCCTTGAAATTTAAATGTGTTGTAGTTTTCCTACCTTTGTTTTCTGTTTGTACTTACAAACCCTTGCTATCTGTTCAGGACTGGCTTGGGAAAGGCTGTGCAGCATAATATTGGTACCGGAGAACTAAAGGCACTGACTTCTACATTGTAATACAGTTCAAACAATAACATCCAAATGAAAATAAACAATGGGAAACCTGGTCTTTGAAGAGTTGAGCAAGTAATGCTGAATACTATGCATACTACAAATTCAGGTTTCACTTGACCCTTTCCCAGCCCTATGAACATGTTCAAGGGAGGTTTTAGTGACAACAGTGAAAAAAACCTGCATTATCACAATATACTTGTGTTTAAAAGAAAATAAATAAAATAAACGTTAATGGAAAGAAACAAACCCTATCTGAATAATTTAAACCATGTCATTTTTATTCAAATTTTAAAATCCCAAAATTTTAAAACTGTAGTTGAAGAAGGGAAGTTTTCTTTCTTTGTTTCAATTTTTTACTTTGTTAACCACCTCAGCTCTCCAATTCAACTTCTCACTAGTTTGATCTCTGAATGTACTTTTGCATAAAGCTCCAGCTGTGAATGTTACACACATTTGGCTTGAGTTTAAATATTTCAATTAATGGAGACAACAGGAGTTTGATTAATACCAAATGGCAGATTTTGAGCAATGTTCCATATAACTAGCTAAATTTAGCAACGAAATAAATTGGTTATGTAAGGATAATGGAATGAGGGCTTAACAGAAAGCTCAATATACATGTTTCTGATCAACTACTCCATATTTTTTTAAGGGAAAAATTATGCTCCTCTGACATCTACTAAAATTTTGCATTTCAATACAAAAACCTGAAAATTCTCACATGAAGAACACACGCTTATCTGTACTTATTTGTAAGAGGAAATACCAATAATAAAATCTGGGGGGTTTTTTAAAAAGAAATGAACATAGAAAGTCTGAGAGCATTAAAGCAAGGCTAAATACAAAATACATAGTTAAGGACAACAGAGCAAAAGCAGCATGCAAAAATACATAGTAAGATGGACATACTGGTATCCTTTACAGCTTCTGTAGTTTTACTTTTTTAAGCACTTTTGTAATAAAGTATTCTAGAAGTTCTGTAACCCATTATTTTATTTGTTTTCCTAAGAAGTAAATGCAAAACTCTAGCCCAGTTTATACATTCCATGCCATTTACTGACAATTTGTAATACCTTATTGTCCCCTTGTACTTCTCCCAGTCTCTGCTGAAGCTCCCCAATCTCTTCTCCAAGATGTTTATTTCGATCTTGGGCCTCACTCAGTAGCTGAACAAGATTTGCCTAGAAAAGGAGTAAATGTCAGTCAGGAGTCAGTGTCTGTGGAGAGAAGCGTAAGTAGTGCTGGAAAAGAAACCCTTGAATTACTCCTTATCTGCCAACAATCTTTACTTTTATTGTTGGTGGTACCCAGACTTCATGCTTCATTAGAGAGATAACAAGAAAAGTCACCTGGGCTCCTTTATCTTTCACAGGAGAAAATGCATACAGCATGAGTGCATACAGACTCCCAAAACAGCACACAAGCCTCAAACAAGACAAAGTGAAAACATTTATGCTAGTTCTAGTATTGTGACTAGTGGAAAGAACTAAATTCAGAATACTTTGACATCATTTATACAAAGCTGCCAAAATAATAGTTTTAAACTTGTATATAATTAGACAAAAGGCAGAGCTGAGAAAGAATTATGATACAATGAAAGTCCTTAATAGTGTTTAGAGTAGATTTCCAGCCAGTAAAGAGGGTGTCCTCCAAAGCCCCTGCCCCTGTATGGAGCTATACCATAGATACCTACTAGTGCAAAACTTCAAACATGACCTGATTTTTGTTGTTAGCTGTCACCTAGATTCTGGAAAAATAGAGGTGAAAGCTGGAGTTTAAAACCCAGCCACTCTCTTCCCCACCCAATAATCCAAATTAAAAGTAGTCATTCACATTAACCTACTAAGTTAGCAGGGCAAGCAGTCTGGTCTATGATCTTCCAATTAAATTCCATCAGCTTGATCACTAACCAAGAAATAAATGCAACCTCCTATTTTTCTACATATGCTATCTGAAAATGAGCAAATACTACAGATAAATTTATTCCTTTTTTACCCTACAAATGTCTCATGAGTACACAAACATTGACTCAAAACAGGAAAAGCCTACCAATGACAGCTTTTCTAAAAGAGTTAGAATCATGGTGGCTAAGGTGCAGCCTTTCAAGACATTGCCTATGGACACCTCGGTGCGTCATCCATTGCCATAAATCTCAAGAGTAGGAAAATAAATGAAAAAAGAATTTTTGGATCTTCTAGGCATGGCTTAGTAAAGCCTCATGAGTCAGTACCTCTGAGCCACCTTTACACTTTATACTTCCCTGGATTTGAGGCCAATGCATTAACTGACTGTAATTCATCAAGTGACTATTCCTAGTTTTCTCTTGGTATTTTAGGTTTAGTTTTAGATTCCCTACTTGCTGTGCTTCTCTTTCAACTCCCCCATTTCTCTATTCTGTCATCTCTCTTTTTCAATCTGACTCTTTTACCCAGTGATTCTACTACTACTTGAGTCTCATAGAATGTTTTCATGAATCTTATCTTTACAACTCATACACTGTCAAATCAATAAGGTATCTGATAGCCATTACTGCAATCCTGCTCCTTGTTCAATAAAACCTGCTACTTCTACATGTCCTGCTTTAAGACATGTATTAAAGACATGTATCTTACATTTAAGAGAACTATTAAGAGGAATGTATGCATGTGAATAGTAACACGAACAGAGCTATGCATGCATACGACCATTTGCAGGATTAGACTATTAAGCTACCATCAAGTAGCACTTTCGTACATTATTATTGAAGAAGATGACTTCAAATTCCAATTGGTCTAAATTAGTAATAGCTTCCAACTTTTAAACAGAAAAAAATAACTCAAGAAACTGACAACATCCTATTGATGAACAAGAAGCCTAAGTCACTGCTACAGTTTCTCTACTTCTGATGCTTGAAACCAAAAGTTGAAAACAAAGTAAGGCAAATTTCACACAGTTTTGGAAGAGATTAAAGCATTTTTTTAAACTACTGACAAACCTGAAGACTGCAATAAATAATTTGGGAGAAGAAGGTAATAGCAAAAGAACCACTATAAATAGCCAATTTATAGCCAATACAGGACTAAAATTAAGCTGTTTCTAATTTATTTTCAAGACAACAACCATTCAAGCAATGCAAAAGATTCCTCATGTATGCTTTGGTGGGCAGATTTTTTCCCTACATCTTAAACAACTAGTGCAATAGTCATTCATGACTATCCTTGACAGGATGAATGAATCAAGGAGCTTCAGAACACATTCAATCAACGGTTTTGAAAACTACTTCTTAATGGCCATTTAAAAGAAAGAAAACAAAGAACCCACATTTGCAGGAAATAGTATTTAAACTGAAGTATCTATGGCTACTGCTTAGATGCAATTTTTTATTTTTTTTAAAACAAAGTTGACTTTCAATAAAGCCTGCTTTAGTTAAAAGGAATATGATTTGCACAAACCTCTCTGAAACACCTCTATTTATAAAGTTCCTTTTTACGATGAATTGGAACAACTCCTAACACTGCAACAGCACATGCAATTTCAACACCTGGAAAGAACTCAATCTCACTAATCAGTGTTTACAACCATAGCACCAGGATTTCAGCAGTCTGTAGTTAAAACCTGGCTCTCAGTAACGGCAGGAAAGGCATTACCATGCCTATACTAAATCTTCCTGTTCAGATTTATTTCCTTTAAAACCATTTCTGTGGGGTTGCAATTCTATGCTGCATTTTATTTGTCAGTCATATAAATGACTTAACGTGACAAAAACCTTTATACTCACTACAGATATTTTGGAAGAAACTTGAAATGAAGAATTTTAGACACCAAAATAAACCAGCCTTGTTTGACCATGCCAAGAGCATTACAATGAGCTAAGTATAGATTTGCTCCTTCCTGCAAGCCTTGTATTGTACTTCTGTTAAACTGAAACAACCAAGCTATGTCACAGTAGTAGTCTTCAGCAATTACTCATTTCCCTGGCTTAGAGGTTCCACACAATGTATAATTTAGACTGTTACAAGTTTCAAAGGTTTTGGCAAGACCTTATTAAAGCTCTTGGTTAAATGCGGATAGAAGGAGAAATACTTGATTTTCAAAAGTGCTCTAGTAGGCTTAAGGACAACTAGCCAAGAGAATATGTTGATTGATACCTGGACTTGGTACCATTTCTTTGGCATATATAAGAAAACATACCATATGCTTGGAAGAAGATAAAAATAACAATGGAGGACTGCCTTTGTGAGCCTGCAAGCATGTATTTTTGAGGAAAGGGGAGAAATCTATGCAAAGGCAATTCATTTTTCCATTTGGCAACTTCTTTTCAATATTCATAGAACAAATACAGAATTCACTCAGAAATCCAGGACGAGTTACTTCAATAGACAATAAAGCTCATATCATTTACCCATGCATCAGAGAACAACTCCCTGTAAATTAGCCAAATTCAGCTTATCTAGACTCAATTTCTTCGACAGGTTCTTTTGATTTTAGGTGAAGCCTTAAAAAGGCTCCTGAACTGTGAAAGACTTTACTTCTTTCACTCATACTACACAAAATTAACTCTAAAGTACTGATGAAGAGAGATTTCTGAGCCATGAATAAAGAAGGGAAAGGTGTAGAGGTACCGTCCTGCTGCCTCATCTTGCCTTCCCTCTGCAACAAGCTGCAGCACTTGAAACTGTTTCTCCTACCCTCTTCTCAAGGCAGCTGTTTCTAATACAAAATAACAAGTATTGCTTCAGCCCTGTCTTTGTAACAGGCCAATATCAGACAAGCTTCCAGAGCCCTAGCCACCTTCTGTTCCGGGCAGGTTCTCTGGAGCCTCTGCAGCATGAGGAGCTATTTGTTTTATGTGCATCTGTTATGGGAGGCTTGCATGTATCATAGACTCAAAGAATAGCTGGAAGGGACTCATAAAGATCATCAAGTCCAACTCCCTCCACCTCTCAGGACTACTCCAAAACGAGGGCATATACTAGGAGTGTTGTCCAGACGCTGCCTGAACTCTGGCAGGCTGGGTGCTGCAGCCACCTCCCTGGTAGCCTGTTCAAGTGCCCAACCACCTTCTCAGTGGATTTGAGCACAGTCTAAACTCCCTACTGCAGTGCTAGACATAAGACACTGCCCCACCATCCCACCCACCCCCATGAGAAGCTAAGAAGAAAGGAAAAAAGATGACTCTGAGAGTGCCACGTAGGAAGAGCCTACCTTTATTACATAAAGGAAAAGAAGTATGATAGATCAGAACAGAACAGAGAGTGGAAGATTCAATGGGATGGGATCACAGACCTCCTCCTTTTCCACTTAGGCTTTGTTAAAATTTGCAAGAACATTTTTTGGGATAAAAGCTGGAAAAGAACTTCTCTTTTACCTACAGATAAGCATCAAAACAATACCGGCAAAAATATCTATAAATACTTATAAGCCAGTAAATACCTGTCTGGCAGCAAAGATCTTTGCTCACTAGTGACCAATGGCCTGATGAGAAAAAACAGTAACTCCAAATAGTCATACCTGGCATTATGCACTATACTGAGTTTGTCTCCTTTAACCATTTTGCAAATCTAGCTGCACATACACACAGCATTATTTTACTTCACAGCACTTTAAAAATGATGGATAGTAACAGTCTTTAATATAGCTCTCAATTCTCTTGCACGTAAATCTTATCTGACACTTAAAAAAATAAAAAATAACTTTTCACCTTTAGGGTACTACCTAAAAAAGTACCATGGGAAGGGGGAAGACGGGGAAACTTCCAACATACCTTTACAATTTAAAAGTATTTTTAAATACAAACATTCCTATATTGCAATTTACAGTCTTTTATGTTGGAACTCACTTTTATGTCAACTTTTATGTTGGACATTTTTATGTTTGTTCCAGCCACACCTTCAAACAAAGAAGAACACTGAATTATAGGTCTGACAGGAAAAGGTTTGATGAAACATTCAGCACACTTTGATGGGTGTGACTGATCACAAATTTAAGTGCAGTTTCTCCTCCAATGAATTCATATTATTGCAATGGCTGAATTAATACAGAAAAACCTGTTTTGCTTACCAACTACCACTGTTCACGCCAAGATACAGGAACTGATGACCTCCCTGAGCACTAGCTTTCTTGCAATAAAATACCAAAATTATTGTATTTTTCTCTTTAAGACGAAAAAACAGAGAAGACTTTAAAAATTACAGATGCTGGGTATACAAAACAAAATACACTTTATTTGGGTTTTGTTTTCAGGCTGAAAAACAACACCAAAATCAAAGTTTTGCCAAGGAGTCACTTGATGTAAAACAAGAGAAAAAGAAAACATTTTCAGCTTAGACTTTGAGATAATGCACAAAAAGAATCAAAATCCCTTAAACATTTTGAGTGTTGTAATTAATTGACGGAATATTTATTGAGAATACTCAGGTGCAGAGGTGTGCACAAGTGTCTCTCTATTCCATTAGTGTAGGCCACAGCAACCAGAGAAGAAGAAGTTGTACACATGAGTACCGAGGAACTATCACATCTATTAGAATTTCTTTTCTTCTAGACTACACAGGTGGACTTGGCAGCATTAGGTTAATGGTTGGACTTGATGGTCTTACAGATCTTTTGCAACCTAAATGATTCTATGATTCTGTGTTAGTGCAAAACCTATTTGTTGAAGAAACAATGGTGTTACTTCACAAAGCATGACTCCTAGGGCAGCTAACAAGTTCTAAGTTTTATATACTATCACCTGCTCTGACCAATGGAATAGAAGACTTCAGTGTCCAGAAACAAAAATCTCTCTACTGGCTATGCTCTTGGAGCTGGCACATTTTGAAATCCATGGGAATACTCCTTTCTAAGTGTTTCAAGGACAAACAATGTCACTGTTTTTCAACTGCTACAGGAGTCAAACACATGCACCTACAAACCAAAGCAAAATGCACCGGTCCACATTTGGCACATGCATAATGTTTTTCATCTTCAAACCCATTGTAGAGAGGAGAAAATCACATTAATCTTCACAGTACCACTGTGAGATAAGTACAAAATTATTCCTTACCCTGTAGTGCATTTTATCTGCAGATTTTCTCATAGGACTCTGAATGCAGCTTTTGCACCTTAACACAAGGCTAACAAAACTTAGTGAATTCATTAATTAACAAGAAATAGCCACATCAGTCATTGTTTATGCTGAAGTCATGAACATGAGGTCATAAGGTAATCCCAGAAGTTTGTTTCAGAAGTGAATTGTGATAGCCGAGTACATTGAGCTAGAAGCTGGAAGTTAAAGGGATCACAATCACAATGGGTCCATTTGTGGTATGTTACAGCATAATCCTGTCTGAAACCTCTGCCCTTTCTGATGTTATGCCTGCCCCAAAAAGTCATGTCCACAGACACATTCATTAGTAGGGACAAGCTGTCTGACCAACATCTCAGTGAGAGGGTACCATGCTGCTGTGATACAATAGCCCTTGCAGCAGTCAGAATCCTGGTTTGAATGAATCACCTTGGGATACCTATGGATAACTGTAACAGCATTAAGGGCTGTGACCTTCAGATTCTCTCATGGGACTTTTCAGCTGGTAGGAAGAGTAACCATCAAGCTATGTTCTGTACTAGGAATATGTCATCATTATATTATGGGACTCAGTATTGGGAACCTCAAAGACCCTTCTATGACCATGGGATCCTCTCTAAGGCCCAACAGCTGCCTGGGAGACACAGGATCCACTCGATTACATGAAGCAAAAGTATCTTTGCCAGTAAGCTGGAGAACTTCAAAAGGAGAGCTTTATTCCAGAAATTATGTGGGAAGAAATAAGGAAGTTTAGGATAGGGTAGGTAAGCCAAGAGGCTGGGATGATGGAAAGAGAAAGGACTTAGCAAATCACAAAACAACAAGTGTAATTCCTCTGACCATAGGAACGTAGAGAAGGAGACTGCCATAGAACAGCCTTATAGGAAAGCTCTAAGCCTGTACCACAGAACCAGCACACAGATGCCCCTCCAAGGTCTCTAACACATGCAGCAGGGGGAATAAACAGGAGGAGTTTGAAGATTGTGTGCAGTTACAGGGTTACAAACTCTGGGATCATGGCGAATCAGTGGGATAGCTCACACAACTGGAGTGCTGTGATGAAGGGATACAGGCTCCTTAGAATGGGCAGCAAGAAGGTGAGGACAGGTCTTGCCCCCTCAGCCTTTTTTTTGTGAGAGCGCTCAGACACTGGAACAGGTTGCCCAGAGAGGCTGTGGAGTCACAAAGAATCAAAACTACACTGAAAATGGGCAACCTGCTCTAGGTGGTCATGTTTGAGCAAGAAGATTGGACTAGTTTACCTCAAGAGCTGTTGTCCCACCTCAACTATTCTGTGGTCTTGTGGTGTTCAGTTCCATTTAATTTGATTCCTTATACATTTAAAATACAAATCTAAGGCCTCCCCAGTGACATCTGCATTGCAGTTTTATTCTTGACACACAGCCCCAGTGCAAACCCATTATCTCCAACTGAGTGGTCTCACTGAAATCAAATTAAGGAAAGCATATTTAGGACTGTGGCCCAGCACAGTCGTTTTCCTAACCATGCATTTTACTTCATCTTTGTTTATTCAAAAGATCTCATTTGTATTAAAAGAACTTCCATTTCATATAGAAGGTCAAAGGATTCACTGATTTGTTATTTTAATGGCAAAGCTTCTCCCAAACTGAAGCTATACTGAAATTTTAAGCAATGTAGATGAAAATAATAGGCCGTATATATCAAGCTAGAAATCCAATCTATGTTTTTTTCTTTAAATTTCTCAGTGCAGCAACACTGGCCAACAGATACCTAGTAAACTTTCAATAAAATGTCCTCCATCACAGCTAATGCATATAAATACATATCATTGCAGAACTGTAGAATGGTAGAATTTTTATTTATATAGGATGCTCAGCAGAGGCTATGTAGACAGAGAAACATTTGAATATGCCTTTTAAAATGAAGAGTGTCTATTTTTTACCATTGTGCTGGTTTCAGCTGGGGTAGGGTTAATTTTCTTTAGAGTGGCTGATATGGGGCTATGCTTTAGATTTGTGCTGAACACAGGACTGATAATATAGAGATGTTTTTGTTATTGCTGAGCAGGGCTTACAGAGAGCCAAAGACTTTTCTGCTTTTTGTGCTTGCAAGGAAGTTGGGGGTGCATGGGAGGTTGGGGGAGACAAAGCCAGAACAGATGACCCAAACTTACCAAAGGGATATTCCAGACCATGTGACATCATGCTCAGTGTATAAAGTGGGGGGAAGAAAAAGGAAGCAAGGGGTGGTGTTTGGAGTCGATGGCATTTGTCTAACCAAAGTCACCATTATGCTTGAAAGGGCCCTGCTCTCCCAGGCATGGGTGAACACCATGCCTGCACATGGAAGTCGTGAATGAATTCCTTGGGTTTTTTTGCTTTGTTTGTGTGAGCAGCTTTTGCTTTTCCTATAAAACTGTTTTTATGTTGACCCACAAGTTCCATAGCTTTTACCCTTCTGAGTCTCACTCTGATTGCCCTGTGAGGGATTATGTGAGGGGCTGTGCGGGCCTTGGCTGGAATTAAACCACTACAACCATGTTTGAATGAATTTTAACATAAAACTCTTCCTAATTCCTATTGTCCTGAAACATTTCGCCCCTCCATTACTTATCCAAAACTTACTCTACTTAAAAACTTACTCTACACCTAACACCATAAGACATTATAGAACTACCTTCAACCACACCATTTGAGAGCGTTAGGCCTGAGGGGCTGGGAAAGCACTGACAGCTCAGAAGCTGTGAACAACACTAATGGTGAAACATCTACAGTAGAAATACAGATTTCCATAGCACCATTTCTCATTTTCTGCTTCTGCTAGTTGGCAGAAGGTGACACAACACAGAGCAATCTTTGGACAGAATCATCATAGTATCACACAACTGTTTAGTTTGGAAAAGATCCGAGATGCAAACACAGCTTTGAGAAGGAAAACACTACAGAGCATTGCATGTTAAGATACCTTTAAGAAACAATTTTACAAAACCAGATTTTGAGTTAGCTGCTTGCTGACAGAAAATGCCTGGTTACATATTTCCATAAAAACCATGAAAATTCTGTGCTGGAAAATAGGATGAAAAGGCATGGTGGAAAACAAGACATTTTAAGCAGTCACCAAACATAATTGATAATAAAGGGGAAAAATGAAGACAAGAAGACAGTAGCAATTCCAACCAACCTATTTTATTTAAGGTTCTAGACTGAAATGTCAATAATAAGCAATAATTTCTCCATTATGGCAAACCAATGCAACAGCTAGCAAATTATTAAGCATATCCTATTTTCATCTCATTTCTGACCATGAAAACAGTATGCACTTTTGTGTCATGTAGAATTCACTGGAGGATCAGGGTCTCCATTCATAAAGTGACTGAGGTTACAAACTCCTCCCAGCACACATCTAGGGTTCCAGGAAAAAAGGGAATGGAAGAAACACAAAAGGGAGAGAGAACTTCACTCTTTCTTAGGTGAGAACATGATAAGAAATGTATGGTAATAATAGAAAAATATTCATAACTTCCTTTTATTATTCTCAAAGCAAAACTATACTCTTCTTCAGAAAGGTTGTACTAACTACTCTAGGTTATCCACCTTGTATGCTACAGATACATCTCTAAGGAAAATGAAAACTCAAGAACTACACTAACAGTCTACTACTGTACAACCTAACATATTTATTGTTCTAGGGAGGAACCTATCCATGACCCCATTTGAAGACAAGATTTGCTTTCTTTCACTGCTACCTAGCATGAATACATAACTTCCCCAGGGAAAAAAAAAAAATAAAAAAATTACTCCTAGGTAGATTATTAAAGGTTTTCCAGGCACTTGCCCTGGTAAGACAAATTGTGAAAACTTAATACAATCACAGCTTCTGAATTTAGACTGAATATGGCTAGTATTTTAGCAACAACTGTCAGTTTTATTTGTTTTGAAAGATGAAAGATGAATTAGAACAGCTATGGGAAGGCAAATCTCCCTTCCTACTTATCTCTGTAATGATCCATACACTGCTTTGGTTTTTTTCTTCCAACTGGATATTCCTCAGCAACACTCAGAATGCACAAACTTGTATCTGGTCATAAAGTTTTATTAAAATTCTGTTGAAATAACAGAATTGCAAATAAATTATGCTAAATAATGAGGAAGTTAAATGATTCTACACTGAGTCACTGACTTCTTGGCAGCTATTTGTTTAAGTGCCTGAAGGAGTGATTATATTGCCTCTGGAAGTTTAGTTTAAAGCAACCAAAACCCTAAGCCATAAAATTTTCAGCAAATAGCAAGAACTACATGCAAACTCTCAGGGAAAGGGTGATGAGTAAAACTTCTGATCCATTAACAGAATGTAATAACCATATTTTAAACATAGTTAAAAGACTTCTAAAACTAGCAATTACAGCAACAATTTTTGTTCTTTTAGGTTGTCCTCATCTCCCTGCTCCACACATTGAGTTTTGGGTGCCATTTTTCTCTAAAAATTAAGATAATTTTAAGATGTGACAACTAACATTCCACAACAGGGACACACCATGTGGATATCCAGAAACAAAAATACATGTGAGCAGGCAAAAAGATTTTCAAGGGAACCATAAAATGCAATTATCATTGTTTTACCATTTATAACTCATAGAGTCGAAGTGGCCTGTGAGAATACTTAATGGAAAACAGCATTCACAACAATAAATTAACACTTATGGAAAGCAGACAATGCATTCCCAGTTTACTTTTAAGTATGAGAAGTCACAAATCCATTTTAGGACTTAATATGGAAGAATAAACAACAAGGAGAACAATCTCAAGTCTCTGTACACTGACCAATTTCAGTCTCAAGTGAACATGAAAGCAATAGTCATATATTCTATAGTTCATGTATTTCACAGTGAAATGTGTAGACAAAAGCAGAATTTCACAATTTAAAGATTTCAATATTCAGAAATGCTTAGTTTTTTACCAAATTTCTTAATTAATATTTTTATTCTTTTGCAAAGCACTTTTATAGCAGATAAATAACATCAGCTGAAAAAAAAAATTCCTACCTGTTTCGTCTTTTCAGGTGGAAGTGATGGATCCCCATCCTACAAATAAACAGATATATTTTATTCACAACTTATTTCTGAAACCAGAAATTCTATTAATTCTGTGAATCTAATTGTAGAACATGTATTTTAACTAAAATGTTATCAATTCTTTTAAATACTGCTGGTTAATACCAGTAATATAAACTTCAACTTAAAAAATTTTCTGAAGTTGAAGATTTCTTTACATTTCTAGAACAGTAGTTCATTACAAACTTGTGTTGCATTAGTTTTCATACTGGTACATTAAGTTGCTGTGGAATAATAATATCAAAGTCAGTTTTTAAATGGAATTATCACTGAAACTAATTTCCTCAGAGCATGCACTGCATTTCTGTGTCCTATATAACAAGCACTGCCTCATCAATGCAGAACAAATGAGTAATAATATGATCAGGGCTGTGCAACTGCAAGACTACTGCAAGTAAGTACCCACACATTTTCACAGCAGCCATTATGGACTTCTTTCCAATTTTTTTTTTTTTGAGGTTCACATTTGTCCCCCAATTGTACAGTCCTCATAAAGAACAACCTACAATCAGCTCCCGATACTTCTTTTTCAGAGCCTGGTGTCGTTCCCGCAGCTGGTTGGCCATAAGTTTGTACTGGTCTCTTTCTTGTTGACAGGTGTCCAGCTCTTTGGAAAGGATTAGCAATGCCTCCTTTTTACTTTCAAGTTTCCTTTTGCACACCAGATACTGCAGAAGAGAAAAATCCACACATGTAACAAGCCATTTCTACTCAAGCTAATACTGCATACAAGAGGCTCAAGTTCTTCTCTGAAGAGTTGGAGGAAGACTGCACAAGATCAAAGTCCACCACAAGTCATCTTAACTTACTAATAACAACCACAGGGAAGATATCTCATATAGAAAGCTTGAAATCCATCTGTCAGGCCACAGGTTCACCTGACCACTGTGACTTAGAAAAATTTACCAATTTGAGTTTCTCATCATTTTCCTTATATGCAATAGCATGAGAAATCTTGCAATTTGCCCAGCAGCCTGACAAGGCTGCTAGAAGGAAGAAGCATTTGCAAAATCCCTTTTCTACATGTGTTCACAACGCCCAGCTCCCAGGTAGCAACCAATCGTTCCTGCTTTACTTCCCACTGCCATCCTTCTCCCCACTATTAGCAATGTCCTCTGGGCTCCCCCTCCCAAATGGACACCGAAATGGGACCATGTTACAGCAGAAGGGCCTGCAGGAATGACAACCAGAATTCACCTTCACTATGAAACAATTACAGCGTGATGCCCTAATGCCACACATAAAAGAAACGTAATTATGCTGTGATACTACGTGCAGATGCTCGTTTGAGGGGGAAAAACAGGAAATAATGCAGGAATGCTGCAAATACCTAAAAGAGGAGGGAAGGCAGAGATGAGCCTTCCCCTGCAGCCACCACTTATCATGTGAAGGGCTCATGCACTAAGCAAAGCAGAACTTGCAAATCTTAGCTGTTCTGCATTAGTCTGATCTGCTTCATTGCCTTTCCCCATTGAAAGGAAGAGTAACGTGTGTGTCATCCTCAACATTACCTATCAGAACTTTCAGGTAACTTTTTTCACTTAACATGATGTTCGATCAGCAGATTCTTATCACCCATCACTTAACACTGCTCATGCTAAAGTATGTATTTCTATTTCTGATGTTACTGACATAAGACATGGCTCTAAATACTTTCTGAATGTGATCTGCAAGAGACCAAATACCACAGCAGTCATGAAAACAATTTATAGTTTCATTATATCCTCTGACAAGAATACTTTGTCATTATAGGCTCTTGTACAAAGCAAGAACATCAGCACTTCCATGCTGTTCAAGCAGTGCTGTTCTTTGGGACAAAAATCATTCTTTGTATGTACTACTTCCTTGGAATTAACTTTGTTAACCTCAATTTCAAGTCAATGAGAAAGGAAAAAGGGGGTTTGGTATATTAGTACAGACAACCTTTTCCAAAAATGGTAAATGCTTAGTTGCAAAAAAGTGTCAAGGAAATGAGAAAAGCAGTTTCAAGAAGGATTTGAACTCTCAAAAAGGGCACTTCCACCTTGGATTAATTTTATTTCTGGCAATAGTGAAGTTGAAATCCTGCCATAAATTTTCTGGATTATGATGCCTTGGCATCAACAAAGGCAAGTGTACCTATGTACTTATGTCCTTACTGATACCTTACACAAATGTCAAATCCCTTGATAAAGGAACGAAAGGTATGAGAAGCTAAACTCTAATATTGTCAGTAAGTGATTATAGTAAACTGCTTCAAACTTGATAAAGTGAAGTTCCTTCCCTTACAGTGAAATATTTGTCAATCTCTCTTCTTTTTCTCCCTGTTTCATCCCCTAAGTAATTCTAAAATAAGCCTTTGCTAAATTGTTTTCAAATGTTAACAATCTGATAGAGTAGTTGCAAATAAAAATGAGGAAAAGCAAACCTCACAATCACTTAAAAAAACCAAACCCAACAGCCTAAAGTCCTGAACCAAGTGGTCTGTCCTGTTTCTTTAACAGGAAGAATAAAGCTGGCCCATCCAGCCAACACTTGTGTGGAGTAGAGCAGCCTATACCATGCACACAATGGGAGTGGAAAGAAGCCAAACGTCTTGCCTTAGACACCCACAGCACCTGCAGGTGCCTGCAAGCCTTGACTCAAGTGCTGCTGGATTAAACCATGTATGACAGTCAGGAGTGAACCAGAGCATGTGGATTAGACTGTAAAACCCAGTAGTTAACCAGCAGGAAATACAGACCTAGCAGCAAACAAATCTTGCTTCTGCCATGAGTCACAGCCCTCTACAAAGGACACACTCAGAGCATACCAGAAGGCTTCACATTTCACAGTAGCACTGGCAGGGGTTGGGGAATTCTCCACTACCTATTAGCCTGAAGATAACAAACCATAAACAGTGGGGACAGTAGTGTTCAGGGTCTAAATGAAAAGGAATAATGATGGCCTCCTTGTTTAAAATCTGTTTTAAGTAGATGAACATACTGACGATGTTGCTATCTTTCCTCAATGCACTATTTGAATTTTACTATAAAAATTACTACATAAAAGACTTTTTGAAGTAATTTTTGCCTTTTACAATATTGACTTTTCCAAACAAATAGAATAAAACCAGTAATAACATAATAATTTGTTTCCATGGACTTATGGTACAAGAAACAATAAAGCCAGAGCATTTCTGTGGAATCTGATTATTCAACAGGGCTATGTCTGCTGTTGCCATTACCATTACTGAAGGAAAACCAAATTTCACAAAGACAGACCTCAAAGAGGTTATTCAATATATTTGTTTCTGAACGTTAAAAAACAATGTAGCAATAATGGCCATAAAATGACCTAACAACTGTATATCAGAAATGGGTTCTAGTCAGGAAAATAACTGAGTCCTATCAGCGATTTCCCTTATATGGACAAATAAGTGCAACAAAATTGGTATGCTGTCAAAAAGAACATGAGAGTGTGACAAGTTGTTTTGGAACAATAAAAGCAGTAAGGGAAATTTTCTCAAACAATCTGAAAAAAAGTATTCAGTAGATACTTCTGGCATTCACTAATGTAGAGTTTTCTTCCCCTGCAACTGAAGGAAAGCCCACATCTCAGGTGCTGTCTATCAGTGAGACAAACAAGTGAATTCTGTTATGCACTATAGTTATTATGAAATATTCTTATTGTCTTTTGTTTCTTTTTAATTATTGGTATAAAATAATCTATTAACTTAAAAAGCAAAGTTAAATGAGAACCAGCTGCTATACATTCAATCTTAAAGTTATAATATACAACTTTTCATATCTGTCTAGTGACTTTTATCTACCAATGTGCTGTTATCTGCAATACAGTAAAATATAATTGCTACAACGAAGATCATAATTAAAGGAATATATATGACATCCCACATTACTTCCTGAACTGCTTTACAGACAGATGACTACTTTGGTGAAATTGAGTAAAAAGAGACTGACATTACAAGAGAGTGTAACTGCTCCAAGGTGACCCTCTACGTCGAACACTTGCTATTTGTCCATTGCTATTTTTAGTGACAAATCTGGGTAGATCTCATTAATGATGCTGTAGACATGGTCTAATAATCTGATGAAGCTGGGACATGGTCAAGGTTTTAGACTTTCTTTTTATAAACCAACAAACACTGAATTCCTATCAGATTTTTTTTAATTTATACTAATTACTGGCCTATATTTTGGTATTAATGACAATTAATGTAATGGAGAACATCTAATTTTCTGAGAGTAGAAACAGAGATACTATCTCCAATCTGTGCTTTGGAATCACTGTGGATCATATTCTGTCTTCTCTTGACACTTGAGGATCTCGTGTCCTCAAATGCTGGAGGTCTACTACATTACATTGGGCCTTGAAACCTATCATCTACCATGCTCTCTGAGAAACCATGAAGTTTAGTCATCATCTTTTAACAAGAGATCCAACTGCTACCAAACTGCCTTAAGTTTTCTCAAATTTCTCTTGACTGAACTCTTGGAGACAATTTTGTTCTGGAAACTGAAGGGTCCCAAAATGCATTGCAATCCCACTGTTTGGGATGTTTGTTGACTGTATTTCTATAATGTTGCTCCCCTTGACTTCAGATTAAACTGTTAACTTATCTGAAAGAGGCAAGCACTTAGACCCAAAGGAATACATAATTACTGGCCATTTGCTTGCCATCTCACTTCCTGATGTGATTTATCTCTGATAAAACCTGAAATAATGCAGTGACCTTGGTTTTATCACATCATATCAACTCTGCTTTTCCTGCTGTCTAGCTTTTGCTTCACTGGTTGCCTCTTGGCTGCTGAAACACAAAGGAGGCTGGTATCTTTCACTGATCATAGAAGTGATATAAGCAGCTCGTCAGAACATCATGTCTTGTCTTGATGACAATACTACACCACATCATCTTCACTTGCCATTTAGGAATACCACAATTTAGTAATTAACACCACTGTGAGATGTGGCTCAGCCCTCAGAAGTTTTGTATGTGTGCATCAGATAACATTATTAATTTTTCTCTGTTTGTTTCACAACATCCCTGCAGGTCTCTTAGACCTGAAACATGGAAACATGAAAAGCAAACATTTGTTTTGTTGCGTAGAAGTCCAGCATGCAGGTCTTTACAGCACTTTCCCACAGCTCCAGAGAATTTTGGAGTGCAGTAAATCACAATGCCAGCTCTTTTAGCATTTTCATTTCATTTTCCAAATGTCAAAGTCATCACAATGCCAACCCAACCAACCACAGACCTTAGAGTATCTGCTCCACTTTGTTCTTCCCTACAGCCCCATCATTTGTCCACATTAAGAAAAGCTGTTAAAGTAGCGGCTCCAAAGCCTGTTGGGCCCCTCACAGAGGTTTGGCAAATTACATTTCCCGCTTTCTTTGAGAAGGAAACATGACAGAATGTGACACAGATAATACAAACATGAAAATCTCACCAGCTTTTCCTTCCTCTTCTCTCTTGTGCACATAAAAAATTGTGCAACCAATGGGAAAGGTGTGCTCTGCCAGTTACAAACAGGCTAGGTATCTCTTCAGAACTCATGTCTGGAAATCATGTTGAAATCTAGCTGAACTCTGCTGAACTACTGCTCAACAGTTTGGTAAGCCCAAAATTACTAGGCAAGGGAGCTCAAGAGACAAGCATATCATCTCCCTCTGTGCTGCTGAAGACCATACACAGTCAACAACCAAGAAATAGCCTCTTGTGAATGAAAAATTAAACAGAAATTACATCTCAACTTTAGGAGGCACAGTCACATATGAGTAGCTGTAAACAGCATACACAAACACTAACGTGTGGGATGTGACAAATGAAAGAGAAACATTTTGACACTGGATTTAATTCTAGAAGTTGGCACACCTGAGGGACCTTGAATATCCTCTAGTTCCAACTCTGCTGCCAAGGGCAGGGACATCTTCAAATAGACCAGGTTGCTCGGACTGCCATCCAAACTGGCCTTAAACAACTCCAGGGATGAGGATGAGGAATGGAACGTACTCTTGGCATAGTATTTTGAGATTTATGAAGATCATTGTTTTATGGAGACTTGGGCGACCAGCAAGTTCTTGCTACAGCTCAGTCTCTTGTGTCAAACCAGCCATTATTGAGCAGCCTTCACCCTACAACTTTATATTGGCTTTTAAACACTCTAAACATGGGTCACTGAGTGACATAAACGTTAGATGAAAACCAAGAGTCCAAGCAGAAAAATTACACGGTAACTCAACAGAATAATTCATCTTTCCTATCTGTATCTACCTATCTGTCTATGTATCTGTATCTCTATACATCCATCACCAATACATGAACTTAGCTAGAGAACAGGTAAAATTTATGTGGATTCTTGCTCCTAAAGCAAGTTCTTCTGCATCCAGTTTGTGAGATTATCAATGGAAATAATGACTCTTTCATGCTCCTTCAGTGTTTGCTAAGTTGGCTTTGTCCCAGTATTCCTACCTACGTCACCCTATTCAGTTAAAGAATGCTCAAGGTACACACAGTGCAAAGATTGTTCAGAGTACCAGGTGTACACTAGGCCTGAAATACGCATAGCTGTAAAATAAGTGGGAAAATATATAAATATGGAGGCAAAAGAACAGCAAGAAGTCAGTGGTGAGCATAATAAAAACAGAGAAAGATGTGTGAAAGAGTACATAGCAAAAGGCACTGAAATGGAACCAAAGTCCAAAGAGTAAATATAGAAAAAGACTGAAACAGACAAAATTCTTTTTTTCTAATGAAAAATGAAAAGGCAGCCTACAAAAACAAATGCTGTGTGTACAAGTGTTTGTGCCTAAGGACCAAACATGCATCCTTACCACTTTTCTTAACACCTGTAGCACCATTGTTTTAAAAGTTACAGTTGCGTTGACAAGTATTTCAATTACTCCTACCTTTCCAACCTGGAGGATTTAGCTTATGCAAATGAAAAAGTATGTGACCACAGGTCTAAACCCATCAGCTTCTAGTCTTTTACTCCAAGATTTTTAATCCCATCTTTTGTTCTAACTGTCTACCCTGCAACGGGAGTGTTCGTTTAGAGCTACCATGTCTTTTCTTGCCTATGCTACCTTGTATTTTGAAAGCATTTCAAGATTTTTATGAAATGCACAGGGGGAGAAAATTACCCAGCAGACACTGAAGCTAGGAGGCCTTGAGAAAATCTGTACTGCTGAGGGATATGGTAAATTCAAAAAACTTATTACAAGTTACTTCAGAAATCTGAGCCACTTTCTCACAGACCCATTAGGATGTTGGAGTTAAGGTGTAAAACATGGAGCCAAAGAAAGAGGAAGGCAAAAGAGGAAAACCTGTATCTTGACATCACATACTACAGACTTCACCCAGAAAAACAGGCTGTAAGCCTGTGGAAACAGAGAGAAAGGAAGGAAAGGTGGAATATAAGTCACTATGCCTCTAATTTTTCCTGAAAAAAAGAAATTATATGTATGTTTCAATATCTACAAGAATGTAGCTTATCACAGGCATTAAACTTTACTACAACCAAGAAGCCCCTAAACTGAAATAAGTGTTAAATTTTAGGACTAAGTTTTAGTCTAAACTATATAAAAAGTAAAAAAGTTCCAAACTATTTCTAAATTACAGAAATTAATGTAACTTTTTAAAGCAAGGAATAGTAATATTTCCTCTGAACACACCTTGTGATTTGTCTGCCATCTGAAATCACCCCCACTCCAAATAAAACTCCATTAGAGAAATGAGATGTCAGATTCAACACTGCACAACCAGGATACTACTGAAAGTGCACTTTCCACTTTCTCCGGGATCATTTTGTGTCTTTGGAAGAACTGTGTTCACAGACAGTTTCCAATTCTGGACGTTCTGTACTAGCACAGGTCTGGGCCCATACAAACTCCCATTGAAATCACCAGGAGTAGCGACAAGTTCAACACCCTGAACTCAAATATCCCTTTGACAGGCCAGGGCCTTAAGCCTTACACTCAGGTAACATAATGGAGGCAAAGCCCCCTGAAAAGAGGGGAATTCACCTGTGTGCATCATACTGTAGGACAGTAGACTCAGTCAGGTTTATCCAGGCCAATGTCATTCGCACACAAGTTTTATCTGCTAACTGTAAGCATAAAAGCACTATTTTTACAGTAATGCAATGTGAAAAACAGCATGCCAGCCTACTTCATGAGCTTGGCTAATGAACAGATTTGTCTTCAATAATACTCCTTTAAATGCTACTGACCTCAAGTTGGTTTGAGTTTGGTAACTTACCCTACGTGAAAATGTGTGCCTGTAAACGCTGTGGATGTTTTAATGAGGCTGCAGTGGACAATAAAGTTTCTATTCATGTAACTGGAAAATCATCCACCTGTTGAGGCTCATGGGCACGGTGCTATTACATTCTTTTCTCCCATAGTATAAATGCCACCACGGGTCTCAAAACCGTTCCGTATGTGATTCAAGTGAAGTAAGAACAGAAGGCGTACGGCACAGGGGGAGCCCGGTCACCCAGGCCGGTGCCGCAGCTGGGCTGCGCTGCGCTGCGCTGCTCCTCCGGGCCCGAGGCCTCGGCCGTCCCCGCAGCTCAGGGACTCCTCGGCGGTTTCAAACCAGCCACAGCAGCAGCGCCTACAACCCGCTCTCTGCAGCCCCAGGGCGGCCGATACACGGGGAGGCTCGCAGGCCCTTGCTGTCGGTGCTCCGCAGCAGCGCAGGGCCGCGGCGGCAGCCCGAGCAGGGCAGGGCCAGCGGCAGACGTGGCCGCACAGCGCAGCCGTGACCGGCACAGCCCGGCGCCCTCCGCCC
>VWYP01022847.1:409044-423308 GCA_013400435.1 Pycnonotus jocosus
CGCCACCGCACGGCCGAGCTGCCGGCGGGGCCGGGCCGCGGGGCAAAGCGGCGGGGCCCGAGCGGCACCTGCCGAGGGCTGTGCCGGGGTGTCTGAGGTGGGTGTCCCGGAGAAGGGTCCTCCTCCCCATACGCGCCTCCTGCATAACGGCTTGGCACTGCTTCCATCCCAGGCTCTGGACAGCCAGAGGACTGGTCGATGAGGGGACCGGAATCAGGGAGGCTTTAGTATTATATGTATGTGTAGCAAAATTATGTACACACATGTGTTGCGTTTGTGTAATGCAGGCCACAGCGGGAGGACAAGGCAACGACTTTCTCAAAACATGATGGTGGAACACTGCCCACTTCGGGCACACATCTCCGTTGTTACTCGGTTCACGGAGTGTAAATAACCTAATGACCCAGGACTTGATCTGGCCTCTTTATTTCCCCGTTGGCACAGACAGTTCTCCATCAGTACTGACACCCAAGCACGGCACCCTCACAGCGCTCCTCACCCTTCCTGATGCCTCTGCACCAGCCGTGCGCTCCCCAGCTCCCATGGGTGCAACAGCCCCACAGGCCAGCTCTGCCATGAGGCACATCATGTGCGGTCTTTATTGTGCTCCTAACACGGCGAGTGTCCCCAGGATTTACGTTTTCCAGGCAGAGTCCAAGCGTAATTGCATGGAGTATTTAAGCAGTTTAACCCACAAGTACTCTTTGTTATAAATAACATCACAAACAGCACAAGACAGCATGATAAAATATGCGTGCCTTGTTCCTTTCCACAATTTACCCATTGTTAAGATTTGTTTGTTGTTTGGTACAATTGTCTAGGCACAATGTCCTTCTGTTCTCTAAAATGGCTTAGAGAGCCCCTTTTGACAATTTCACATCCCTTTGAGCTGGTGTTGCCTCGGCCTTGCCGCTGAGAACATTTCTGTTCCAGGTGCCTAATTATTGGCTTATATGGAAAGAAACATAGGCCATATCTAAACTCAGCAGGAACTCTCTTTGAATGGAAGATTATCAATTTTAATAAATGCCTGTGGTTATCTCCATATTAAAAAGATAAAAAAAAAAAATCCAGGAGAGCAGCTAGCTTTAGTATGGAACTTTAGTTGGATAGTTATAAAGTTCATACATTTCACCTGCAAATTATTAACTTAGTTTCTCTGAATTATAAACCATTTTCTCCTACATTGGCTGTTCCTTATCTCTAGGATTTAACTGTTACATTCTATAACTTTAATGCTGTAGAGGGTACATTTGTCTTTGCTATTCCATATTTTTCTGTGGTTTATGTTGTCGTGTGTGTGATATATCCCAGTCCCGCATCTCCTTGCAGGCTTCTCAGCAAACTGTTTCTGAAAACAACACCTTATTTGACAGGCAAATAGCAAATAATGAAGATTAAATTAACAAGAACTATAATTTAAGCCACTCATTAAAAGAACTTTTAATTATATTAGAAACTTAATAATTTTTCTTAGTTGTTAATAGTTAAAGTAATACAACTGCTAGTGCAGATGAACCAAACAGAATCTTTTTCCCAGTTCTGCTTCTCATTTACAGAATTTCTCTCCTTTGTTTTCTTGGTTGTGCAGCATGCTGGACTCAGAATACTCTTGCAGAAAGAGCACTGCTTTAAGAAAGATAACCCTTCAAAAGCCCTCTTTTGTGAGCAATGTCACTCATTTTAATCCCAAATACACTCACACTCCTCACAAACATAAGGTTTTAACTTTTATTGATGCTAAGTATTCAAATGAGAAGTAAATATTCAAGAAAGAGAGGTTATTAAAACAAAAGGAACTCTGAATGTTTTCAACTCTTATGATTTTATCAAAAGACTGATGAGAGTCGGTGTTTTTCAGAAAGCCCAAGCTCTTGTATGAGAATAACCACTTTCTTTTGAAGTAAAATTCAAGGGAATAAATTAAAAATAAGCTGAAATGTGCCTTGAATACATTTGATAGGATCAGAGTGAAAATAAAAGAACCCAAATATGTATTTTTAAGTAATCACTTTTAGTTTCTGATATCAAGACTTTTGTCAGTTTCTTTGGCTTTTCTGTTCCTCTCTGCCTTTCTTAGCCGTGTGTGTTAGTTTTGCATTGATTGCCATTTAGTAAGAAGGGAAGAAGCCACCTATGGAAGTGATTTTCTAAGAAAAGCAACTAGCAGTTTCTACTAGTTGTAAAAAACTGAAGAGTGTTCTAAACATTTTATTCTGATATTTCTCTTTTTTTCTTTTCTTTTAGTTCTGTTTAAATAAAGTTTTCTTTATACTCTTTAAAGTTTTAAGCCTGCATTGCTCTTCTTCTAATCCTATCTCACAACAGAAAGAAGGTAAATAATTCTAGTAAGTGCATTGGCATTTAGCCATATTAAACCCACCACATTAGCCAAAAAATTCAAATTAGCAAACCAAAACCACTACACCGTGGTTACTGCAAAACCCCAGTGTAACAGTCCTGGTTGGAACCAGCCTCTAGGCAGGAACAAATTGAGATACAGGTCCTGTCATAACTCAGGCAACCAAGTTAAGAAGAAGAGGACAGAAAAGAAATACTATCACCCTAGTTTATAAATAGGAAACTGGAGAGAGTAGTGATTGCCTTGCCCAAGAAAACTGAAGTTTCAAACAAAACCAGGAATCAAAATTGCGGGTTTCAGGAGTACTAGTCTGCTGTTTTAATTGCAAAACTAACAGGGTGTCTTGGTTTTCTTCATGCCTGCTGCAGTAACTGCTTTTGCACCATTGCCTTGCCAGTATTAGAAGAACACAGTGAATGCCTGAGTAAAAAAATCATCTCTCAGCCTTCCTCTTCATCTACCATCCCGTTGTCTTTGTCTCTAGATCTGTTATCTTCTCTGCTTTCTTCCTCTATACGTTCACTAGATAAACTTATCTGCTTCTAGTGTTTCATCTTCCTTCTCTGCAATTCTGGTTTGTGATCAATCTTTCTCTTGGTATCTTGATTTCATCTGTCTTTTCACCAGATTACCCTCCACTTCTCTAAGCATTTTGTACATTTCATTAAGAAAGCTCCAAACTTCCTAAAAAACTTTTTTTGGCCTGGACAAATTACACATTCAGAATCAGATCTAAGCTACTGTGGCTCATTGATGCAAGTACTCAGGTAAACATATGTAATAGATTTAAACAACAGTTTTTATTAGCAGGAGATTTAATCAACATTTCTAAAACACAGCTTTCAGAAATCAGGATCTTTGTAATAAATTAAGAAAGAAAATAGCCTGGATTTGTATCCATAGGTAAGCCAACAAAGAGATTGCTTCAAATTTTGCTTCCTCTTTTTGTCAACATTTGTCTGCTGCACTAATTGATATTATATCTATGTCCAGCTGTAAGGAAGTACATGAATAAAAACCCAGTGTAAATTCTTAAGATCTGGACAGGCTACATAATTGAAATGTAATGAAAACATGTAGTGCTTATCTCCTGAAGGATGACTCAATCTGCCTCTTCATGGATGTTTCAGAGTTCCATTTAATCAGGGTTTAAATACCTCTGAATGAGGATATAACCTATCAAAAACATTTGTTTTAGTACTCTTGGTAATTTATATTAGCGTTATTCTTTTTCTTGTTCTTGCTAATCTGGTGTTAACCACATGCTCAAAACTTCATGCACACATTTTGGAGGAAGTATACTGTGTTTGTTTGGGTTATCATTATGTTTAGCTTTTGTCTATTCCCATATTTGTTTTCTTTTCTTTACTTTTGCCTTTCTTTTTTTAGAGGCTGCTTTTTGTCCATTTAGATTCCAGCTGCACCTTCTCAATTTTCTCAGGTTCATTGCTGGTTTCACTATCCTGCATCAGCTCTTCTACTTCACCGTGCATGATCTGTCAGCAGGACAATATGATCTGCAGATCAGAAGCAGTTTAGCAGTTATTAGTTTGTGTTGAATCCTTTTGTGGCCAGTCAAGTCTATGAAGGACACATCTTAGGCAAACAACAAAGATCATTAAAATTATGGTGTTTCTCTTTTCCTCTTCAATGGTTTCAGACATTCAATATATTGCTTTCTGTTATGTATTAGACATTTCCTGTAGCATTAAAATTCGAGGTTTTTTTTATTTCTCTATTTTTTGCTTTTTTAAAGCTATCTTATGACTATTAGTTGGTGCAACTAAATACTGGAATTCAGAGTATCTCTCTTCTAGAGAGAGTGTGGGAAAAAAGAGAATTTGGGGGAAGAGACGGGAACAGACTGTGATCTGCACAAAACAACTCTAGGATGAAACTTGGTGGTGAGGTCTGGCCAAAGAAGGGGGAAAACCAAGGCAAAGCTGCAGTTAAGAGCAGGGAGTGCAGGTACTGGGCAGGATGTTCATGGTACAAATTGAGGGGAAAGCTGTGAGATGGTGGGGCAGAAGAGAGACTGCAAGCTTGGAAACAAAATTATTTTGGAAATGGACAAACACATACAACCAAGACAACTGTCCTAACTTCAAGATTTTCTGAGTGACTGAAAATCCAAAGTCAGGAGTGTCCTTTGATATAGATTTTCTAGTAGTAATATTTTATGCATAAGTTCATATGCAAATGCTTTGAACAATTTTGTTTTAAAGCCTGGTTTCTCCAAAGCTCTGTGATGTTGCAGGATCTAACTCTTAGGCACACTTCTGTCTAGAGAAACCTCTGGCCTCCAAATACCAAAGTCTTCATTGGAAAACAGCTGATTGGGTTCTTCCTAGCTTGCCTAGGGTGGAAATGCTCAAAAAATGGGTTGGATTGTGGGCATAGGTGTTAGAGCAGGTAACCAGCCCCTAAAAATTGCTAGCAAACACCCATTACATGGAACTGTTCAGTTCAAACACTCTCTTTTGTGGACATACTTAGCCTGATGCCAAGTATGGTCTTCAGTGAAGTCCCCAGGAACACCAGGCTGTGGATGAGACTCCACAAGATGCTGGTGGCATCAAACCCAACTTGGACAAGAAGGCTCTAAATTCTCTAAAATCTGTAAAATTAATTGGTTTGATCTAGGCTGTATTGGAAAAGTTTGGCACTGTTATCTGTCCTAGTAATAGCAAATAACCATGTAGGGATTAATAACAAGTTAATGTTCACCAGCAGAACTTGTGGCTCTCCCCAAACCATAAGAATAAGGAAAACTCAGTAAGAACTAAAAGACAGAGGTAAAGAAAACAAGTACAACATCTCAGAGCCTGTTTTAAGGCTTGTCATTACAGTTGAATAGAGTTAGTGTAAATGAATTCTGTTTTCCCAGAGGCATCAAATTCCTCCTGTCAAGACTCTCTCAAGAGAGACTTGAAAGTCTCTCACTGCCCTCCTGCATTATTATTATTTTCCTTAAAATTTTCTTGCTATTGATGTAACTAAAAATTGAGTAAAGGATCAGAGAAAATATTTTGTCAAGTGACTCAGACAGGCACAACTGATGGATACTAAGCAAACGTACTGCATTTTATGTTCCTCTGAGTGCACTAGAAAAATATAAAAAATAGTTCATTTTACTAAAAATCCAGGTGGGAAACTCACGCTACTTTCTGCTACTGTGAAATTGAAGAGGGACCCAGTACTGCCATCAAATCTGACACATGAGTGATTTTTCAGACTTGTAGGTTCAATTTTCAACTGGTGGGGTATGTCAAATCCCTGAAAACTGTCAGACTATTGTAGAGATGTTTGTTGCTGTGACCATATCAGACTTTTCAGCATGAAGACCATCACTTTACATATGTGGCCAATACTCAGCAGACTGTAAGCAAAGAACAAGTTTGGATACATAAAGTACAACCAGCTTGATCCTATTCTTTCTAGTCAATTTAGAGAGAATAAAGAAAGAAAGCCCACTGGCAAAGACCAAAATATAGAATTGAAACAGAACTTACTGAGAATATCATAGCAAAATAATTTTTCATTTGAAAATGTCTGTCTGTAAAAAACCCCAAAATCTCTCAGCTTTGTTGTGCAGTTTCTTAAGGTTCTTGAGGAAATTTCCCATCAAACCTTGACTGACATCGAACCTAGTGCCATGCTTTAGAATGGTGATGGCACTGAGCTAAGTTTGCCTGGTTTGTGTTCAAATTACACAAACTTTTGGGACTTCATTGTCAGCCTTTTTTAAGTGAAGTTTGGTGAGCATTCTCTTATCTCCCTAGAAACTTGTCCAGTTAGTAAAAGCAGTTGAATGAAGGAGCTGAAGCTTTATTTCTCATCTCAGATGAAATTGTAATAGAAGGAATATAACTTCTCTCACTTCACATAAATACTTAGTTATAAAAGTACAACAGATTTAACAGAAGTAATTAAGGGGTCTGTTCATACGCTCCAGGTTTGAATCAAATGTAAAGAAACAGAACCTTCTAATTATCACAAGAGCCATTGGAGTAGGTGCTGTTCTAGAGTGACTGTCTCTTTTCTTTGCTCCTGCTGCTCTCTTGTATGGGGGACATCACCTGCTTTTCCTGTGTGAATTCTAGTTGTTCAGTGTCAGATAATTGCTCTTGTACCTAGTACTACCAGGTTGCTCAGTAGCATTTTGCATGTATATGCTTTGCCTTTAACTGCTCTGGACAAGATGTAGATATTATGTAAAAGTTGTAACATTGCTCCAGAATTTCACTTGGCTTATCCATTTAATGGATTAGATTATGATCTTATTATTATTCCAGTGAAAGTAGATCTGTAAATTTAATTTATTTATTACTGCTTGATCTACCTTTGAATTTCATACTTTTTTCCTTTTTGTTCTTGGTTTGTTACTGTTTATTTTAAAAATAAACTCTTTCACTGAGAAAGGTTTGTTTTTTTTTTTTCATCATGCTTGTTGGTCACTGAATCAATAAAAAATATAATCTTCTGGTCCTAGTGAGAGGTCATATGTGGATGGTATGTTTACTTATTCTGACAAACAATGGAGGCATCAAACAGTCAGTACCAAGAAAAACTCCATAAAACTTGATGAGGTAGTGGCTGAGGGCTCCAAGTTGTATTCAGCTTGCTCTTGCCTTGTTCTTCAGAGGCAGCTTGTAGAGACAAATAAAAATTATGAAACAACTTCTGAATCACAGTTTATGCCAAACATACTGAAATGAATGAAAAAATGGATTTCCATTAATTTGCACATGCCATGCGTATCTCTGGTACTTTCTTTAGCTGTCTGGTTTACATCTACTGTTTTTTAAAAGTGAGATTCCTGAAACCTGCCAGCAGAGCACAAGAAGTAAATTTGTGTGTGTGTACCAGCAATTTGGTGTGGTATCCAAAAATAAGGAGACAAAGACACTCAGATCTCAGCTGAATAGGTCAAACTCTACATGTTTTTCTGAAAATATTTCCTTCATGAAGAGTTTTCTCTGTCACAGACTTCAAGGTTTAAATCAATATTCTCGTTAAGTAGAAGTATCTTTGTTTTCAGAAATATATACATTTAAAGGGTGGAATAAATAAAATTAATTAATGCTTTCATTGTTGAAGTGTGGTCCAAAGGCATCATACTGTTCAAGCAACTTCAGGGCTAGAGGCTGAGTTCGGCAGTGGAACTTTAAATGCTATGAGGTGCCTAATTCCCATAAAAACTTTGAAATCTGTAGCCTTTCTCCTTTAAAAGAAGCAATAACATATCATCTAACAGAGTGTATTGAGTTATGTGGCCCCTCATTTCATGTTTGAGCTAGTCTGTGTACACAGACAATGAGTCTTTATTGGAACATTGCTAGTTTTAGGACCCTCCTATGAACTTACTGTTCTCAGTTATATTTGTACTCAATTTTAGGCTGTTTCTCAGTCTATTCCTAAAGTAAGGAGAAAAAAAATCCACTCAGTAAGAAGTCAAAGCCTGGTTACTAAGATACTAGCTTGGACATTTTGCTGATGGAGAGTGCATTCTGTACTTCCAATTCTGCATTGTGCATGGGTTTCACTAACAGCACAATGTAATTTTTTCAACTTTAGTGGTTGGGTAGATTCTGACACACCAGGAAAATATATTTGTTTCAATTTGGTATTTAACAAGGTGCACAGATGGTGTTAAAAAGCAGGTAGAAGTGGTTAATCATCTGTGAATTTTAGGCATTTTTCTGCTGTCCATAGAGGACTCAGAAGTGCATTTACTGCATGGGTTTCTCCACCATGATCTGCATTTTCATGGTTTTCAATCAATCACCCCAGAGTGGCTTGCAAGTCTCTTCATTCTAAAGCAGTGAAGACCTGTCCATGTTCACATTCCTAGCGCAACAAATGATTTGGGACCGGAATCGTGTGGTATTCAGTATTCACGTTCAAGCAAATCCTTACCTCATCACACACTGAATTGTTTCATTTTACTGACACCATCTGTTTCTTGTGCCTCAACCAATTTGTATTCCATTTCAAGAGTTGTCCCCTATGCTCAGCTTTCTGACCTTGTCAATTGATCTCCTGTTCGGTCTGTAACAAATACTTTCCTGAAATCTGGATGAATTATGTCAACGATTTCATCTTTATCAATTCAGCAATGCTTTGAAATGACCCTAATACATTTGTCATAAATTATCCTCTTTTAGCAGAACCAGGCAGCTTTCCCTTTACTAAATCACATTCCTAAATGAATTGTAATCTGCCTTGTAAGTGTTTCCATTATCTTGCTCACTACTACAGTCAGTCTTACGAGTCTGTATTTTGTTGGGTCTTCACAGTCTGTCTTTTTGACAGCTAGTGAAGACACTCAACAATGAGTGCATTTCAGGTAAATACTAAGTGCTCCCTGAAAGAAGAAGAAAAAAATTAAGACCTAGTAAGATGTACTTCTGGTGTTCAATAGTAGTTTTAGAGATTCACTTAAATGAATGGAGGATAAAGGAGGATTTCTTTATTACTGGCAGTTAGTGGCAGTGATGGATCATGGTATAGACATTCTCAGTATGGTCAAACAATTTCAGTGTATGGAATTTTATATAGCTACAGCTAAAATTCAATGGACTGATTCAGAAGGTTCAGGATAAACTATAACAATAAGTTAAACCCTTAAATCGATTTGGTATTTTAAAAAGATAGGGAGCAGCAAGATGTCATCTTCTTTCACACATCTAACTTTAACTGGAACTGTAAATCCAGAGCAGAGTATTGGTGGATAAGAGTATATAATGTGTGATTTAAGATCCATCCTGGAAATCAGTGAGGATTTGAGTACACCAACTCTAAAACATTATCGGAGCATTATAAGGGTCCGTCCAGAAAGTTAGGAGGATTTTTTTTTTTTAAAGAATAAAGATAAATTTCATATCTTGAAGAGGTTGTTTTTGAAGAGTGCCAGGCAAGATGAGAAAAGAAAATTACTGTGAAAGAAGCAGCAGAGTAGCAGAGGCGTAGATAACCACTCATCCTACTATCCTCTCAAGATATGAGCTGAGGATGATTTCTATCAATGACTTCCAAACATAACATTATTCAGCTTTCATTATGTTGTCAATCTAATTTGAATGTAAGTTATTCAGAGCACATGGCTATTTTGCCTTTGTGTTTGTCTGTAAAGCACTGCTCCCTCAAGCCAAGAAAAAAGAGAATTGTTGGATTAGAGGAGATAACGTCCTCATTGAAAGTCCTGTGTACAAATGCTTGTTTTCTAATCACCTTTGTGAAACCTACCCCTGGTACACCACACAGAGAAATTCTTCTTCCAAGTAAGAAAAATTGGAGCTTATATTTTATTAACCCTGGAACAGCCTCTCTGCTTTATGAGGAATGGGAGAAACTCCTGTCATCTTACTTAGCTTCTTGGGAAAAAAACACCTGAATCCCAAGACTTGGCTTTGGTGATGACCTGAAGTTCACAGAACTCTCAATATTGAACAACCTTCATGTCTGAGATGAAATCCTGAATTCTCACTGAAGTGAAATAGAGTTTTTTCATTGACCTTAGAAAAGCCAAGGTTTCAATTCTTCTTTTTGAGACAGGAGTTAATAAAGTTTTTGCATTCTGTGGCATAGTTACATAGAATTGAGTGCTATAGAGATAGCCCACAAGTCATACAGAAAATATTATCCCTAGATCTGAAAGATCTAAGAGAAAAGCCCCCCCAAAATAGCTTGTTGTGTGCTGGCAAGTCCACCTTCCTTAACTTTAAATAAAAGCATAAGAGTTTAACTGAAGAACAATTAAAATCTGAGAACATGCTCTTCATTAGCCTACTGAGTAATTTTCTAGATTTCAGCTTCCCTTTCCCATCCTCTCCCTCTTTACAATGAATCTACTCTGAATCTCCCTGGTTTAGTTGCATTGTACTTTTCTCCCCCTCTTTGTATTTCTTTCTCTTTCTGCTCTTTGACTCTAGATGGGCCCTTTTTCTATCTGACTTTATTTTGTGTCTGCCTTCCTTTGAGCAGGGCCTGACTGAGGAACAAGTTCATAACTATAAAACTCCAGACTGGAGAGGCTTTCCTTGCCTGAACCCCAGATCCATCACTGGCCAACCCATGGTTCCAATCTCACTCTCAAACGAGGGCAGTGAGGACCACTGTCTCTTGTGTAAGTCTGACAGTTACTTTTGGGCATGAGCTACATGTTCGTGGCAGCTGGATCAGAAACCACTGCAGAGCATTTGTGAGGCACTTCAGCACATCCTAGGTGAGCCTTCAGTAACGCAAGCCAAGGATAAAGTCAGACTGCAAGAGCAACTACTGGCAGCACACTGAGCTCCACAACTCACCAGGGTGTAAGCACAGGCTCTGTGTGACAAACATGAGTCTGTCAGGGTGCTGTTGGACCATCACCTTCCCAGGAGATATATACAGGAGCTGCATCCAGCAGATCAATCTGTGACTCTCACAGAGAATTCACTCTGTTCTCTGAGAGTGTGGATGAGGCGTATGAGGCAGGACTTCAAAAAATGTCAGCTAATGGAAGCACAAGAATTGACCAAACAAGGTGAATACCTACCATAAAAAGCCAGGGATGTAAAAGGTATAGGCTTGAGCTCAGCCAAGTGCATTGAACATCCATCTGAGAATACAATGGGAACAGTTGAACATATGAAGAAAAATGCTGGCTCCACCTTAACAGACAAAAAAAACCCCAAAAATTAAAAGGCTAAAAAGAAAAATAAGCTATTACTTGGGGAAAAGCCAGGAGGTGGTTCTTGCCATCACACACCAGTATGAACATATTGGTGGTGTGTTATGTTCTGGTTGTGGGAGCTGGACTGCCCCCTTCTCACAGCAGCGAGACATGTGTCCAAGCCTGTGATGCGAAGCACGGCCAGTCCAAGAACACGGAACAGGCCAGGTAGTGATGCTGGTGTGCAGCTGCAGAATGGCTCAGTGGGGAATGCCTGCTTGCCAAGCAGCAAGCACAAGGCATGAAGGACAATGCAGAGGAAGAGGGAGAGTAATAGTGCTTTTAATCCTTTAGAGACTAAAACGCAGCCAAGCAGAGGCTGACAGCTAAAAGAACCAGCCCCTTAACAACTTACAAAGGGTGCAGAAGCAACTTGAACACCAAGCTGAGCTGAAAGTGTGTTCCTGTAGCAGAGTCAAAGCACTAGGGCATTACCTGCCAGGAAGCAAACCTGAGTGCAGGCACTAAACACCTCCCAAGCAACAGGGGAAAGTAGTACAGGAAAGCTGAGGGGAGGCAGAGTCTCAGGAGAATGCTGGACACAAAACTACTCAGCTGCCCGCCCAGTGGAGTGGTTCTCAGCATAGAAGAGCAAGCTGCACACTGTGGAAACTACACACAGAATCAGGAGTGTTACATAATCCTACATATAAGTGAAAAATGGCAGGATGTTGTGCCTTTTCAAGGGTGTGATTCACAATTTTTAGACTCCAAGTGAGTAGCAGTAGTATTGCCGGTTCTGTTAACATTCCCTGCTCAAAGATCCATTCCACATATATAATACTTTTCCTAAATTTTACAAAAACTAAGCATGGTAGAAGATACAGGGAAAAAGCAAATTATGATATAAGGATGGAAAAACTTCATGAAGTTGAGCAGTCCACAGGATAGCATTTACCCTATGGCTTATCTACATAAGAGGCAAAGAGCTGTCCTGTTCCATGCAGGCTGCACCTGAGATGTTGTTCCACAGACATCTTGTGGGCAGCAGGGCTGTGTTGGTGTGTGTGACCTGGACCATGAGCACCAGACCAGCAAGAAGCCATTTGGGAGTGAATCCCCCTTTTGTATCTCCTGTTGGGTTCATGCCTACCAGTTCAGGTACCGTTTGTCTTTGGTTTTTAAGCTAGTGATTTAAATCAGTTCACAAGTTTTATACTGGCATAATGTTAGGATGAGAGCAGTTAGCAACCATTGGGGGAAAATACACTGCCACAAAAAATAAATAAAAATGAGGTGTTCTGTTAGAGTACTGGGGCATTTCACGCCTCAGGGGTTATTCATGTAAATGAATCTGGTGCTTATTTGTCAGGGAACACAAATCAATAGCACATGAAGAAATAAGAACCAACAGTCTTAAAATCCCAGATGAAAACAAACCACACAAATCAGATCCCATTATAGATTTCAGGACCATTCTCTTGATCAGAGAGAATTTTTCATCCATAAATAAAGTTGTTAAAGGTGACCGCAGATTAGAGTGGGAGTTTTGAATTTACCTCTCAAAACATCTGAGGTGTTTGAAGCAGTTTTCCTTTTGGATCAAGTGCAAAAGATCTGAATATATGGTTTATTTGGACAGCATGTGAAAGTTTGATTGATCCCAGAGCTCTGCTGGCATAAAGATTTATTGAAGTGTGTTTTCAGGAAAACATAGTTGACTCTCCAGTGCATGATCACCATGAGCACCAGATTCCCCACAAAAAACCTAACAGCTTAGCTGTGACTCTAAATAACTAGTACAGAATTTAAAACAAACAAACAAAAAATCTATAAAAAGTGATTACAGGAAAGAGAAATCAGTTTTGCTATCAATACCATTGGCAATCCAAATATCTGGTATTTCCCTGCTGCCCTGTCATCTGCTCACCAGTCACAACACTGAGAGGTTTTCTGCCTCCTTGTCTCTGAATCCTGAGTTTCTACTTGTAGGAGAATACAGGTGACCTCATTCCTGATAAGTAACAGCTGTGTTAATTAACCAATACAACCACGCCCCAATGAGTAACAGCTATAGCCAATAAGGATGAATGAGATAAAAGAGGAGGTTAGCTGGTAATGGGAGGATTATCAAGGAGGAGGAATCTTCAGGAGTATGAAGGAAAGACTTAAAAAGCAGGGGAGAGAGAATCCCTGCTGTGAGGTTAGTCTGGGTCTGCAGTTAGAACCTGTTGTTGGAACCTGCAGTCACAGTCTAGCTGGGTACAAGCCTGCATTCAGAGTCTGCAAACTGATCCCTGTAGTCAGAGTTTAGCAGGAAATAAGCAGCAGTCAGAGGCTGTAAGGGAAACCTACAGTAGGAGCTTGCTGCAGCCAGAGTGAGTGAATAGCTGGAGTCAGGATGGCTGAGCTGTAAAGAGGAATAAAACAGGAGCCTTCTCATGCTGTGATAAACAGGAAGTCTGTGCCTTGGCTCATTTTTACCCTCTAATAAGAGAGCTGCTGCAATATCTACTAGCTCACATTCTTGAAGTGTTTAGAGGTGTATGAAAGCAAGATATTGAAACAGAGGAAGACTTTTCCTTGGTCACTTGAACCTTGGATTTGAAGACCTAAATTATCTGAGACTAATCTCAGATTGCTTCTCATGAGATTGAGTTATAATGTTTAGTTTAAATCAGAATGGCTTTCAGTCTGTGAAAAGCATGCTTTGTATCTCACGGGGTATGTGTAGTTCCATAGCAGAGAAATGCAGATTCAGCTCCTATCTGTACTCGCCATATTGGTACCCAGGTACCTTACCTTGCTTATCTGTGTTTTGAGGCCTTTGTTCAGCAAGACAGCATCACTTTAGTCTTCCCACAGCTTATTATGTTGTTTACAATCTTACTTAGACTGTTGTAGAAAATACTTTTTTTTCCCTTTTCCCAGTATGAAGTTACAACATGCTGTTACTGTTTACAACAAATAGGCTGGCATGACTGTGCAGTAGTAGATTTGCTGTAATGCTTTCACAGAAACATGAATATATACTATTTTTAATAGTTCTGCTATCAAAATAGCTCATTTTGTTAAGGAAAAAAAACCCCTCAAAATTATTTGTGGAGAATATTATGGAAACAAATAAGTTGGAAATGTTATCTGCTGCCAATAATCTCTTAAGAACTGGCCCAATTTTAGTGACCTCTTAGATGAACATAATACTGCCTAGTCTGTTTGGAGGTAGTATATACTTTCCAGGACAAA
>VWYP01022847.1:423328-455881 GCA_013400435.1 Pycnonotus jocosus
AGAAAAGGGGGGGGAGGAAGCACATAAAATTAATGCAAGGAGAAAGCCTGAAAATATAATTCTGATCAAATTACTTCCAATTTCACTTATAGAACTCGGTCTGTCAGATGCTCTACAAAAGATGTGGTCTAACCTCTAGGGATCAGCCACCCTCATGACCCAGAGCAGGAGTCTGCTCTCTAAAGTTGTGACATTGCATGTAAGTGTTTGAAGCCTATATAGTATTTTTTATCCTGCCTTTAGTCTCCCAGCATAGTGTGTGTATTCGTGTACGTGAACTAAAACATGTTGCTCCCTCTTGGTAATATAAAAAACTTTGTCAACTAATGCATAAAAGCACTTTAGTGTCTATTGTAAAATCCTAGAACTATAAAAATGACTTCTGGAGCTTATTTGGTCCAACACCTTACTCAAAGCATGGGAAATGCCAAAGTTAGGTCAGGTTAACAAGGCTTTGTGAAGTTTAGTTCTGAGTGTCTCCAAGGACAGAGATCCTACAACCTCCTTGGGCAACACAGTGCAGTGTTCCACCATAAGGAATGAATTTGTTTCCTTCTATCTGATAACAGAAGAAAGTAATGACCTGATGAGCTCACTCCCAACCCTACCTGTTCTGTGATTCTATCTAACCAGAATGTCCATTATAGCAACTTGTGTCTGTTGCCTCTTGTTCTTATGTTGTGTAATACTTAATCAAGAGAAAAATTTTTCTCAGTTCCATCTAATTCTGTACAGACCTACCCATATTACAAGGCAGGGAGAATGAAGACATTTTCTGGCTATTAGAGCTTCTTTTGCAGGCTGCCCTAAAAGAAATTACACAGTCAATTCTCCATCAACAAAAATAATGGCTGAATTCAATGGTTTTTATTGATGCATCATATTGGTGTTCAAATACAGGATTTCCCATGCCACAAGACTGCCTTTACAAGGATTAACAAGTCTACATTTATGTGATAGAAACACACTAGGTTTTTTCACATTTGTGAGAAATATGAGGAACTAGTGATATTCACTCTCTTTTACTTTGTCCTTAAAACATATGTGACAGACCTGTAACTGCTGAAATAGCTGGTTAACCACTATAAATGCATTTATACTATTACATATAGGTAGAGTGTGTGGATGGGACATTACTGTACAACCTTAATCTAGACTGGCTTGCTTAATTTTTGTTCAACTGAGTTACAAGGAGATTCTGAATTATAATATTTTCTTTTAAAAATTAACAGTTTCATTAATCGTAATTATTTTTATATCCCTAGGAAAATAATAAATTAGATTACTACATTGATAATACATCTGGATGATTAGGAAATATGACAATGGTCACCACAGTTTCTCATCTCTTCTGAGGTGTCTGCTTCTACCTAAGAGCAGTGCAAGAGGTCGGGGCAGCCCTCAGATTGTTTGGCTGGATTCTCAAGGGACGTATTGGCATCCTCCTGATATTCCTCTCAGTCTAGCCCTAAGTGACCTGATTGTGGACCTGTGGACTTGGAGGAGAGTAGAAAATGCTACTCAGGTGTTCAGCATTATGTCCTGAGGCCTAATCATATGCCTAAGTTGAAGAGCTCCAAGTATCGCTTTCAGCTCCAGTGCAGTAGAATTATTTACGTACTCTCTAGAGGGACCTAGGGTGTCATAGCAGTGCTGAAGAAGAAAGAAACTGATTTAAAGGCAAAGACCAGCAGCACTGCTCCTTTTCCAGGTTGGTTAAAGTCATTAGTAATAGTAGTCCCTTTTCTCTTTTCTTGATCTGGAATTTTTATACAGCTGCATTTGGAGAAGGGAGACTTTCAGAGCACTACCTGAAAAGAGTCTTGCTTTTTGTAACGACAAGACAATATATGAAGTACAACATTGTCAGCTGAGCTCTGGTTCAGACACTGCTGACTGAGGTGAAATAGCACAAATGTGGCAGATCTCTAGATATTCCCTTAAACATCATCGTGATCAGGAGTACACTGCAGTGCTGAAGTGTTTAGACACCCTCCTATCCCTTGAGACTGGGCCCAAATCCTATTTACAGAGTGGTGCAATAGGAAGACAATCTTCTCACCTGGCTCCTGTGTCATGATGGATAAAAGGGAAGAGTTCAGGCCACTGGTGGGAATATGGATCCACCGTGCAAAGCAGTTAGGATAGACTTCAGTTGGGATACCACTGATTCAGTGAACATTTCAATGGATTACACAAGAGGTGATGTGGCCTTGCTTTTCTTCTCTGTTCCACTGAGCACAGCTGCTGTAATTTCTTAAGAATCTTAGGGAGAGAACTCAGAGCCGCTGCAATGTAGGGAGAAGGGCAAGAGTTGGGAAAACATGGAGTGAGGCATCCTGTTAACTAGAAGGAGGGGCAAGGCTTAGGCACCTTATCATGGACCATGGCAGAGGCGGCTTGAGCATCATGAGATCCCAGAGGGGAGGATGCACCCCTGCTTCATGGGTCATGGAGATGACAAATCATCAGTCCCCTGAGGGCTCAGACTTGCCAGCACTACATGAGCCTACTATTGGTACCTTTAACTCTGAGTGTCACTTATGTGCTAGGGCTCTTTCATGCTTCCCTCTCCTGTTTGCAGAGGCTTGTTTAATTTTGCTAACTACTCTGAATGAAGATAAGGCCCATGTGTGTAATAACAGACTAAAATTAAACTTCAAACAAATTATCTGTTAGGGTTTAGGAAAATCTTATCTGGGGAGGAATTAATCCTTGCAGCTTGTTTTGGGGCTTTAGCAGGCCACCAGGGATTTGAAAGAGAACAATTTTTCAGGCTGGAATATACACAGCAACTGGAACAATGTGCATAATTCCGTGGATATGATAAAAGAGAAAAAATTCCAAAAAGACACATAAACATCTGAAGTGTAGCATGAACTGCCTGCAAACTGAATGCAGCTGCTGTAGATCATCAACTGTCCCTGTCAAAGCCCTGGTCTCTTTGTGACTGATGTCCCTGCTCCCCTTGTCACTGTGTATGAGGACAATTCTGTAAGTGAGCTCCTATGCCCTAGTGCTCCCTGCTGCAGGCTTTGGAAAGCAGCCATTGCACCCTCCCAGTGACGTCAGGTTGTTCTGAGAAGACAATGTTGCTCAGTCCAGCCTATTAATCAAATCAACACAGAGTAGGCAAGAAGTGCCCTTGGGGCTTGCTTTGCTGAAAAATTGCTCACGTGGCTGTTGGGAATAGGATGAGAGGTTCCCATTCAAATGGGGCTGGCAGAGACTGGGAAAAGTCAGCCCCGTTTGAATGCTACCACCCCATAAAGGCTTGAGGGATGTAGTCCCAGAAACGATTTCAGACTAACACTTCAGTTCTGCTATTGTCTGTCTGACAGACAATAAAGACAAAGACAGGAAGACCACTCAAAACAACTTCTTACCCTCACACCACAGAGATACCTCAAATTTCATTTTGAGGTTCCTGGTAGGTCTTCCATCTTTCTCCATTCTTTTTTTTTTTCTTTTATCATAGCTGTCCACACTAGTTGTAGGGTGAAAGAGCTGTAAGGAGAGGGAATAAGAGAGAAAAGGAGCTTTAACAGCCAGAAGGAAATAAATGGATGGTCTTTGGAAGCATAAGCTAGACCAATAGTGAGGAAAATCACAGAGGGGAAAGTCCAATGTTTTTTTGGTTTTCTTAAGCATATTTTTCTTGCAATTCTGTGGGCGTAGATTATTCAGGGTTCAGAGTGAAAAGCCCTCTCAGAACTGCACAGCAGTACTAGAAGAAAAACTGCTGGAAAATGTTGTCTCAAATTTCCATTATCCTCAACCACACAATGGGGTAAGATGCAAGTCTTAGGTGGAAATAGGCAGGGACTGAACTTTCACAGCACATGCTATGTATTCCACTACTGTTTTAGGAATATTGACTACATTGCCGTGCTGTCAGATTGTTATGGTTCAGGGTACTTCGAGCAACCAAATGAGTAATAGAATGGGCTAAACCTGCAGCCTGAAACCTCAGAAGACTGAATGCACCCATTTGTCCAAAACATCTGACTGTATTCCCTGAAGCTATTTACAAAGAGCAATATCTTGCCTGACAGAAGGGAATGCAGTCAGAAGCTCAGAGCACAGCAGGAAAGCATGTACAAATTAAGAGCAAAACATCAATTCACCCAGTTTGATAGGTGGTTTAGATTCCTTCCCATCCATGTAGACAATAGCTCTTTGGCCACTCTCCCTTCCCATCTCTTCTTCCCTCCTCACAATTTGCAGCAGAAGTCCTTTGGTTTTTGCAGGTCTGTTTCCCACCTGAAGAGCTCCACCTGAAGAGCCCCCTAACCTACCATAATTATGCGATTTATTAGGAATTTAAACAGCTGAGAACTCACTGAAATCCAGCTCTGCTGTCCTCTCCAGCCAGCACCATCTCAGCAGTGGTACATGTCTGCATGGTTACTTGTTGCGGTGTATAATCATGATTTGTAAATGGTTCTTCCCTTTCCCCTGACCCCCCTATCCCACCCCCTGGTGGTATCACCCTGTCTTGTCAATCACCCTGGTTGATCCTCTCCTATTTGGCAAGATGTCCAGGTGCCACCCTTCCTATTGTGGTGTAAAGTGCCCTTGGCCTTGACCACTCCCCTCTACCTTCCCCGTTGGATCCAGACCCCCCTGGTTCAGGTTTCACCCAAAGTGACATAAGTGGTCCAGAATCCATTCTGATTCATTCTGCCTTCCATCCCCATGGAATAAACATCTTCCTAAACCACAGCAGAATCCGCTCTTCATTTACCAAGCCTCAGACCACGTGGCGGCTGGAGATTGAACCCCACGAACTATCAGTGGAGCAGGGCAGAGAAACCTCTGCTAGCCGGTAGCAGGAAGCCCTCGGCTCCACAGTTACTCTACCCTATCTCTGGCCTGGGCTGCACCAAGAGAGGAGCAGGGATGGCTTAGCACAATGCGTGGTCTGCCTGGTCAGAAACCACCTCTGTCTCCAGAACAGGGCTCCCTCCCTCCAACATCTGAGCTGCTTGTGACCCTATCTCACTTATCATAAATCTCAGGTGTCAACAGAGGAATTGAGAACTAGGGAAGGAAAGATCTTTGAAGTAATCTTTTCATTCCAAAGAGTCAGAAAGCCAAAAAATAGGACCTCTTCTTTACTTCTGAATTTTCTGCCAAGGACATTAAATTTACAATTACTGAAACACAGTGGCACACCTGCATCAGTGCACAGTGCAATGATGCCCAGCCCCAAAAAACCATGTGCAATGTGAAGACCTGAGGATCTAACAGTCCAGAAGTGCTGTGTTGGTACAATACTTCTGCCTCAGCCATGAACCCCTTTCAGATGGGCAAATTTCCCTGGTCTCCCATTCCTCTTGGTCCCCAGCAGTGCTGCAATCACACAGGTCAAACATGTTGCTCTTGGTGTTTGTCTTACCCACCTAACCATCAGCCTGGAAGAAAACCAACCACAGTGTGCACCAGTTGAAGTTGTTCTTTCCTGCTCTTTCCTGAAAGGCATTTAACAACCTGTTAGTAATCTCTACCTGCATGCTCTTTCTCAGTAGGCGGCCAAGCACGATGAGGCAGAAATCCCTAGCAACATGCTGTCATTTTTTAGTCCAGACATTAACTGGGCACAGAGGTCACTACTGGGCAATCTCTAGTCCATGCAAAAGGACATGCAGTCTTGGCACACTTCAAAAGTGTGTTAACCTGAAGAGTGAAAGACTAGAGACAAGAGGTTAAGTAGTTTGTGTGAACTCATGATATAATAAACCAGCTCTTTTTTACCTTCAATTTCCATCTATACCACCCATACAGGTCTTGACAACAGGTGTCATATGTTTTATTGTGATAGATATTACTTGTAAAAGGCATATGTGTTTTCAAAGGATTGAATTTGCTGCCATGGGAGACAATGTAAATAATTTGGGGTTAAATACAAAGAGACAAAAGAAAGCTCTCTTGTTCAAGTAAATACAATCTCACTGCTTTGCATTCAGTTTTAGAGGGTTCATGCGTATCTTTGTTTTCTGTAACCTTGCATGTTATTGAAAAAGATCTTTCATTTGCTTCTACTCTTTGCAATTTCTTTAGATATTCTATTTCCTTGCATCTGCAGAAACGGAGCTGTTTTTTGTATGCTTGACAAACCATCAACATCTGCATGTGAAAGATTTCAGAGAGAGAAGAAACAGTAAAAAACCAGAAGATAGAATCCTTTCCTAATCATTTTTCCTTTGATTTTCAGACACTTGTGTAATAGGATGTATCCAACAGTGAATTTTTCTGAAAATACATTTAAACTGAGCAAATTCAGATTTGATTTGTTGACACTAGAGAACAAACTCAGTGAAAGAAGTAGTCTGTCTTGCTCAGAAGCTACCTCAGACTGAAGCTGTATTTTGATTTGAGAGCACAAACAAAAATACAGAATTATGCAGGATTTATTCCTACTGGAGGTCATGCCTGTAACTGGAGGGTTGCCTGGCACACTGAGGCAGCGCATTTCAGTACTACTCAAGATCATGCTGCAAAAAGCAGGGAGTGTGGAAAGGTGCTGTGACCATCTGGGCATCTGCTTTCCCACACAGAATGGTTTGTAACTGTGCTGTGCCTTGGTTTCTCAGTGACAACAATTGCCAGGTTTTACCAAGTAAAGGAAGAGAAGGCCCAAATCCCATCCCTCGGGGCTTGCACCAACCGGAACAATCTTCCTTCCAGTTTATCTTGCTGAATTGTTCATGTAAATCAGGTGTTCCTGACTGAAATTTACTTTGTACATAATAAGCTAAAGGAGCAGTTGCCACATGCTGGTGCCATCCCCAGGTGGGAGAAACTGCTCCCTGAAGAACTCCCATTCCAATTTTCTGTTGCTTGGAAGAATTTAAACCCACTGCTTATAACATTCTGTCTTTTCCCCAAAGACCTGGGCACCCTTGGATGCTGCCTGTGTCAAATAACCACCCATCAGTTCCAAGAAAGAAAGGAGGCTGCTTTTCTATTCTCATTTCAAAGTGTGGGCTCTGGGCAGCACCAGGACTGGGATCCAGACCCTGTCTCCCCTTGGGTTCGGGGAGGGTTGAGCTTTCCTATCACCCAAGCTGTTAAAATAATAGATAAGTATTCTCCTCAGCCCATCTATGGGGAGACAACTGTCAGCAGTTCATGAGTTACCTCAGATCAAATGGCCATTTTGTCACGGTTGTTATGACTCTAGGTAATTTCTTCAGTGTTTACATCACTGTCAGTGTTCATGGATAAATACAGATAGTTGGTGTTCTTCAGCTTAAAGGCTAAATCCTGAGCTAGCTGTCAGTGTGGACAAGTGAAGGTGAAGTACAGCAGGGTACCCATAGATGAGCCTGAGATGTTTTTAGTGAAGAAAACTTCGTGCCTTGGGCTGCACTTGGGAGCACAAGTGACTCACCCTCTTTGCTAAATTATACTTCTATGTGGGGCATGCATCAGACTTTAGCAAGCTCCCAGTTATTCCAGAAGTTAGTGTGCTGTGCCAACTCATTGCTTCCTAAATAGCTCCAGTGTCAGTGCTGAGTGGTGGCTTAACTGACTGCTGACATTCACTAAGGTCACCAAGCTAGGTCTATACTTAGGAACACTTTGGTGCTGCAAATGACATAGAATTGATTTAATCTATACAATGCCTTGTCTCTGATGATCCTTCCTGTCACAGGTCTGACCAACGTGGACAACAAAGGTAGAAGACAAAATTAATATTCAGTTCACTAACTAGAACCTGGAGAGGAGTCTCAGTAAAGCAAACACTAAAGACAGCACCCATAAGGAATTGAATAGCAGCTGACAATGTGAACATTCCTGCATTTTTTCCTAAGGAATCTGGTGTGCCTCTGCTGATGACTGCAGCAAATGTGCAGCATTTCTCACTGCAGAGAGCTCTTCTTGATCTGCACAGCTCTCTCTACAGTCCACATATTGCAAATGGATCCTTCCCTCTCAGTGCTCACTGAAGTGGATCTCCCTGAAAAGGCCCAGTGCCTATGGCCAGATGACAAAGACATGTACAGCTCCATTTGGCAGCCTTGAGGTTTCAGCATCTTTATAAACTCCCAAATTCAAAAGGTAATTCTCACGCACCCTACCCCTACAGCTGTTAGCACACCAGCAAATAACTGGTGCCAAGCTACAAGAACCTCTTTGTTCTCCTCTGCCCACCACACCAAAGGGCCATGATTGGCTCCAGCTGGCCCTCATTGACAGCCTATCAAAAATATCAAAAGACAAATTGTCCTCAGCTGACCTGCAGATGTTGCTACCAGACACCATACAACAATAAAGATAAGTATCTCAGCTGTCATTTAAGGGGAAATGGCATATGGTTCTTCAAGTCTGATGATTCAGATATAATAATCTCCCAGCAATTATGAAGACTGAAGCAAAGAAAGAAAATTGAAAGAAGATAAACTCTCTATTACCTTTCATTTTACCCCTAAATCTGTCTTCAACCGTGTCTGAGGAAAGCAAAGGGACCAATCACAATTTGTTACCAGCAAGGCAGCACAGGATTGGCAAGTCTGCCTGCACATATGTGCATTCTGTTTTAAGCCAAGGGTGGCAGAAAGGTATTAAAGTGTCAGTTTGTTCTGTATTTCACTTTATTCTCCTGGCTTAGGTCAGGTACATTCTTAATGCACATTGAAACAAACCATGTGAGAGCCACGTGTCTCCTGCAATGCTGGAGTGGGCTGGCTCAGGCAGCTGCTTGCATCTCTGTACCTGCTCTATCATATGGGGGGGGACTGGAATTCAGCATGGATGTGAGCACAGCCCTCTCCACACTGTTTTCATCCAGGATTTCTTTATCATTTTCCAGCTCAAAAAGAAGGTTTTTTTTAATTCTACCTGCACCCATCTTCAGCCAGCAATATACTCCAAGCTCATCCAGTCTGCTTTTGTGACAGAGAAGGAGAGCTGGCTAGGCCTTCACAGTCCCAGCTGTGTGGGGGCTTATAGGACAAGCTCCAAATATTACAAATCATAAAAATTGGGTGGTAGATATTCCTCAGAAAGAGGTAGCTGCAGTTAGTTTGTGGGGAGTAACTGCAGGACTCTGTAGTTACTCACTTCATTAAGTCTTAATTGTAACGATTGCAAGGTGCAACCCAAGCCGTAATCAGATCCTGAGGTGACAGAGGCACAGATAACTGTAATGAGCCTTCCTCTGAAATGAAAGGCCTGCAGTTTTCTCCCCAGATGCTAATGGCACAAACCAGAGTCAGAAAATGCTGTCAGCAGGAACCAGGAGAAGATGGGGATTCAAGGAGACCCCTGGGCTTCAGAGTTTGCAAACAAATAGTAGGCAGATGCCATTAACCAGGGCTGCTGATTTAACTTCTGTTTCCTCTGCCTATTTCTAGCTTGCTCTCAGAAGCATTCCAAGTAAACCTATACCATCCTCTCCTCGTTGCTTTTCATAAAGCTCTGAAAAAAATTTTTCCATACTGACAAGACCAAAAAGAAAGAAACAGAAGAGAGAGATTAATCCACACACCACTCTCTCCATCCATGTGCCAGAACAAGCTCCATCCACACTGACCCCACCAGCTTTGGGCAGTGAATACTTTCTTGACCCCTTGGCCTTTTATTCATGGGACTAAAATGAAGAATTAACTGTCAGGGCACACCTGCAACTGGAGGATGATTCAGCCCCAAGGGGCTGCTGAGTCAGAAGAACTGAAACAGCCACTGAAGTTGGAAAATGAGCATTCTTGTACAATCCAGTGCTAATGTCCAAGCAGGAAATAGAAATGAACTTTGGAATAGAAGTCAACAATTACAAATGAATAAAAATGGGAGGAATGGTACCAGAAGCCCTTTATTCTGGTGATGTCATGGTTCCCAAATGCCCTTCAGAAATGCAAATTGCCTACACTGTAATAAAAAGGGCATTTTCTAGAGTGTGCAGAGCTTGCATAGTTTAATTAAGCATAAACTAGGGTGACTCTTGAAAGGAAAATGATGTGGATTGCATTCTCTGAGTGACCTTGGAAAGGCACTTATAACTTTCTCAACACAGCAATTAAGTAAATTCACACTTCATATGCTGTCACTCCTATTCCTTTCCTTTATTTAGAAAGATATTTTTTATTCTCTCAGATTCCCTGATCTCACATTGATTTATCTCTGTGCTTAGAAAATGTGATTTGTTTCCCTCGAGATAACTAAACATTTGTCTACAGCCTCACCATCTCTAGTTTTCTAATCTCAACTTCAACATTACTTATATTAAACTTCTGGCACCTGCTTTCCTTGCTTTCTACACAGGCTACTTCACTGACATGCCAAAACTGGAATAAGGAGATGCCTATAGAAATTTCTTATCCAATCTTTCCAAGAGCAACCTAGTGGCCTTCTCTGATGCAGTGACTGTGTCAGTGGACAAAGGAAGAGCTACAGATGCCATCTGTCTGGGCTTCTGTAAAGGCTTTGACATGGCTCCCCACTATGTCCTTCTCTCTAAATAGAGGGTGGGGGGGATGGATTTGATGAGTAGACTGTCTGGTGGATGAGGAATTGGTTGTATGATCACATCCAGAGGGTTGTGGACAATGGCTCAATGTCTGTATGGAGATCAGTGAGAAGTGGTGTTCCTCAGGAGTCTATCTTGGGACAAGTACAGTTTAATGACTTCATTAATGGCATAGGCAAAGCAATCAAGTGCACCCTCAGCAAATTTTCCAACGACACCAAGCTGAGTGGTGCTGTTGACAAAACTGAAGGACAGAATGTTATGCAGAGGGACCTGGACAAGCTCAAGGTGCAGGCTCAAGGAAATCCTATGAGGGTCAAGACTAAGTGCAAGGTGCTGCACCTGGGGTCATGGCAACCCCTGAAATAAATACAGGCTGGAGGATGAAAGGATTGAGATCAGCCCCACAGAGAAGGACTGGGGGTCACTGGAGGTTGAAAAGCTGGATACAAGCCAACAGTGTGTGCTTGAAGCCTAGAAAGCAAACTACATCCTGGGCTGCACCAAAAGTAACATGGCCAGCAGGCTGAGGGAGGTGATTTCCAGCCTCCACTCTGCTCCAGTGAGGCCCTACCAGCTGTGGGGTTCCCAGCACAGGAAGGACATTGGCCTGTTGGAGCAAATCCAAAGGAGGTCCACAAAAATGGTCAGAGGGCTGGAGCATGTCTCCTTTGAGGACAGTGAGAGAATTCGTGTTGCTCAGCCTGGAGAAGAGATGGCTCTGGGGAGACCTCTTTGTGTCCTTTCAGTACTTAAAGGAGGCCTATAAGACAGATGGGAACAGACATTTTGGTAGGGCCTGTAGCAACAATACAAGGGGTTATGGTCTTAAACTGAAAGAGCATAAACTTAGAGCAGATGGAAGAAATTTTTTAAGATAAGGGTGGTGTAACACTGGAACAGGTTGCCCGGAGATATGATGGATGCCCCATCCTTGGAAATATTCAAGGTCAGGTTGGGCAGGGCTCTCAGCAATCCATATTGTTGAAGATGTCCTTGCTAATGGTGGGTGTGTTGGACTCCTCATCCCACAATTCTGGGGCAAGAATGGCAATGGCTTATGGGGGAATAGGTACTGCAAGAGAGATTAGGTTTTTGTGCTTGCTATTTTAACTGCCTTCACAGTATCAGTCTCTTATTTTGTGGGGGATCTAACATCATGTGGCCAGCTGGTTTTGTTGATTCCAAAGGTCAGTTTTGAAGTCCATTAGATCGTGAAGCCTGCAGTTTCTCATAAAGGAGGCTGACTGTATGGGGAATGCAGGAGCTGTCAAGTGCCTGGCTTGCTAGGAAGTCAAAAAAAGAAACCCAACCAGTGTTAGCAGCTCAGTTCCATTGCTACTGAGATAGGGAGTGAAAAAGAAATTCCTGGCTGTGAGCAGTGCTGCTAAGAGGGAGCAGTGGTAGTAGCTCATCTCTGTGGGCCAAGAGTGGGGCTGAGGGGATGAGTGGGACTCTTACAGCTGTTCTTGCCCATCTGTCTTTAGCTTGACCTTTAAAACCACCCTGCTCTGTCTTCCCCTAGAAATCTGCAGAGGAGTGACCATCCTGCATTGCTCTTTAGGAATGCTCTTCTCTTGGCATCTTGCTATGACTTTGAAGGAGTAATAGGTACTTTCCAAGGAAGATTTGAAGAATGTGGTAATGAGTGAAAAAAAACCCAAAAAAACTGTTCACCTAGCAAGGGCAAAGAAAGCAGGGGTAGGTAGGTGGGGAAACAGTGCTGATTTGCTACTGATGTTTGAGCTATGATGGAGTTTCAGTGAACCACACCACAAGGGCTGCTGACTCATAAAAAGGTGGAATACCCAGAAGGAAAGCAATGATCCCAGCAATTGTATCCCATTATGGTATGTCAGACATGTCTTTGATTGCACAAACCTATAATTAGTTACAGAGGGTTGTACTATTTCTGAAGAACTAAGAGGAAACAAAAAACTACCCCCTATCTTAGTGACTAGCAGGATCAATGGACAATGCTCAAGGATTGCTTTAAATAAAGTGTATTCACTGCTGATTTATTTTTTTCAGAGAAAATGTCAACGATTCAGTAGAATTTAACAAATCTTAAGAGACCCCAGAGCAAAGATCTGAAAGTCTTGGAAGTAATTTTAGGGCTTGGTTCCTATTTACTCAGCATGTAAGAAATCCACTCAAGTATCTTAAGTATTTCTAAAAAATTATTTTGAAAATCAAGATCTCTTTATTTTGTGTTAAGAAAGAACAGCTCCTGAACGAAACTGGCAGCAATAGCTGCGTTACTTACTTGCTAACACTAGATGGGGTGTAAGGAAAGAGTGAAGGGGAAAATCAGGGAACAGCAAAACCTTGGAGGTCCGAACTACCTCAGGCACAGAAGAAAGATTTAACTAATCTGAGCATGGCTTTCTCCACCCTGTCAAAAGCCAAACCTGATCATAAAAAGAGAGGGACCCGTTTGCCCACCCTGTGCATTCCTCTGGCAGTGTGGATCCTCACAAGGTGGATATTTGAACACGTGTGACACACCACTATTAGTCACATTAACTACATTTTATTCATATATTGAAAGAGTACATACACATGTCAGTCGCATAGATTGCATCAGCTCCTCTTTACTAAAAAAGCTCAATGTATAAACAATCTTAAAATGCTCCTGCTGTAGCTAGTGCATATTAAATAAACTCTTATATAAACTAATAATCTTTACATACATTTATGTATTTTAGAATACATTAAAATTATCAGTGGCATGTTCTGTTATCCTTTTTCACTATCCTGATGGTCTAATATTTTAATGAATTATGGATATGCATATTTTATTTACTATTCAAAACAATTTCTATTACAGAATATAGACAATGGAGATAAACCTGTGGTTGCATTTAGAAAGGCAGAAATTATTTTCAATGATTAGCGATTTCTGGTTTTATGCCTACATCCTGCAGCTTTTCCTTGGGAGGAGGAAGAGCAGAACAAAGGCTCTTTTTGAGATCTTGCCATTGTTTAATCCTGTGAAAAGTACCATAACCCTTTCTTAATTCAACTGATGCTTTTTGTCCTCCCTCTTAGCTGCTTTGACCTCCTGTGCATGAATTCAGCAGAACAGGCAGGCCGGTGTCTGACTCCAGGCTCTTCCTGAAGCTGGGAGGGATGCTGAGCTGGGCTTTCTGACCAACCAACACAGCTACTCAGCAGAAGCAGTAGCCTGCCTGCAGAATTCATTTCCCTCACTCTCTTCTTCTAGCCCATGTGAATGGGCTAGACTCCTGTGGATTGCTTTATCCTCTTTATTAAGCCTGTCTCTGCAGAGACCATTTTAATTTAATCCAACTTGATAGCCAAATCTCAAAATCCCCCTGGCTCTTGAAACAGTACAATCTCCTGGTACTCAATACACAAGCCTTTTTCCAGCATCCTCTTGCTTCCCTTGAAGGATCCAATTTCTATAAACTAGCTTTTCACTCTGACTGATGCCCCTTCCTGAGTGACTAGAACTCACAGTTGAACCCTAAAAGAAAATGCTGGTGCACTGAGAAATGCCACCCTCATCAGAATATCTAACTCTAGTGAAACATGCATGCTTGACAGAAAAGCAATACCAAATGCTTTCCCCCAACATAGGCTAAATAAATGTTGCTTGCCAGCCATATTCACTTTAAAAAATAAGCTGGTAACATAGTAAGAACTTGGATTCACTGGCAGACATGAATCTCTTTGTTTTGTCAGATTTGTTAGCTTAATCCTAGAAGACGTATTGCTAAACAGTATTGCAGGGCATTGGTTTGCATCTACTGGCCTTGACTGAACCACTGGGACTGACACTGAGCTGGGATTTGGAGGGCAGTGCTCAGTATTTCGGGGGGTGGGATGGGCCAGGTTGCCAGTGTAGTTAAAAACAAAACCAGGTTGAACAACTCTGTAGAAAAAAACTCCTAACACATAATAGAAAACCAGTATGAGTTATGTCTCTGACAGGTCAGTAATAACTTCATTTCATAGCAGAGAGGCAAAAGTCAGGGAAGAGTGTGATATGCCAGGTCACTGGTAGGTTATGACTCCTCGTGGGAGTCCTTATACATAATCCTCTTCTGCAGCAGACTTCACAGCCTGGATATCAGAAAGCCTATGAGAACATCTCTGTTTGTGATCATAGGCCATGTTTCACATGTCCAGGGGAAAAATGTGAAACTCACTCAGCAGAAGGATGGTGAGACAGGCCTAAGTATGAAGGAATAAAGGACAGTTTCCTTTGCTCCTCCTGCTTTATGCAAAGCCTCCCTATTATCCAAGGCAGCAATGCAGCAGCAAGACATGGTAAAACAACCTGGTAGACTAAGTGGTACGGACACTTAAAGAAATATGTTGTGTAAGTGAAAAACGAGAGCTCTGATACACAATTTTGTTGGGTAAGGGTGGCAAAGAGCCTTTCCAGGGAAACAGTCCCTTGCTGCTATCCCGAGAGAGGCTCGGTGTGCCAGGACTGCCCTGTTTAGGATGACTGAATGCCTTGGTCTGTAACCACCCCAAACACCAATGAAGCACAGTCTGTCCACATCCTCCTCTTTTACTTTCAATGGATTGGCAACCTGGCAACAGCCTGGGCTCACCCAGTGGAAATCCTTCATGGAGGCAGGATCAGCTCTAGTCTGAAACAGCTGCAACAGCTTGGTTTCAGACGACTTGGTGATACTGAAGTCACAGTTAGACTTTAGCCAGAAGGAAGATTTCTCAAATACAACTTTGATGTCCCAAACCTGAATTTATTGCTAATGAGCTGTGCTGGGGGTGGAATGCTAGACAATAAATCATCTCATTGAGTACAGAGGAGCTACAACATGGAGTGCATCAGTGTCAATATGTGTTTCAGGAAAAGCTTAAGCTCTGCCTTCTGGAATGAGAGTTTACAACAGAATAACATACTAAACACCCAGAATCTACTGGGAATCATCAGGAAAAGTATGAATTAGGTCAAAATGGAATTAATTTCTGGAATACCTATTAAAACAGAGAGTGGATGGGATTTGTAATTGGTTTGTTCATGGCATCATGCAGACTTCTGGTATTTTCTGTCTATGTTAACTTTTTAAAATCTCACAGTCCTGAAGAGACACACTCCTCCTGGCTACCCATTTACTGTGGGCTGGGCTACTTGTTATGCACAATTTGTTGCTGAAAAAAAGTGAATAATGGAAGAAAAATGGCAATAGATTTTGACTCTCCCTTCAATCTGCAATGAATTATAATGGTGTCTTGGATTTATTGTGAACCAGAAAGAAAGATTTTGAAGAGAGAACTCAGTATATTCTGGAATGCTCCTGTTTGCTTTTACAATTCATCAGCAACCATGAAGAACTGGCTCTAATATTAAAACTTCCACTACTAAAACATTACTTTACCAGTCAAAATAATTTTTATGCTTTGTATGGCTCACTCTTCACTTTATGAGATGTCCAACTCTAGGTAGTTTTCTGGATAAAATTTAGATAATTTTCTTAGATGTCAACATTAATTCTGATGCACCGCACTCCTCTTTGAATGACTGCAGATTGCTAAGTGTCTTTGAAAAAGGATAAATTGGACATGTCATGCAGTAAACAAGTAAATGCAGTCCCTGATTAATATGCAAGTTTGAAAAGTTCAGAAAATGTCATCATACTCCATAGGTGCACCCTGTTTTTGGAAAGGTCTCTTTTTGTTTTGTTTGTGTATAAATGTCATTCTACATAAATTTCACTCCAGCAGCTTTTCATAAACTCAAGTCAATGATTATATGTTCAAATATTTGAGTGTTTCCTTTAAAACTAGAGGCAAAGAAAAAATCTCTTCGATCTGTTGACACAGCTGTGAAAGACCGTGGTGCTTGCACATAGATTTCTTTAAATAATCTGAATATCTTCCTTTCACCATCCCACTGGTAAATCTGGGAGAAGGTATAGTCACTTCCCAAGGCTAGGTAATAATTGTTTTTGAAGGAGAAAGGCTGCAATGTCATGGCTCCTCGAGATGGAAGAGCCTGTATCTCCACAAACTGTTTGCTATTCCATTTCATAACTCTGGAGTCACCGATGAATCTCGTGAGTGTGATGTAAAGGTCATCTTGCATCCTGAAACTCTTCACAGCCAAGACATCTTCCATGTTGGGGATTTCACTGTGTGGGACAAACTTTTTGGAGGCTTTGTTCCACTGGAGTATAATAGGCACCTGGGAACGGCTAGAGAGGATTAAATGTGATTTCCCATCTATATCAAGAAACTCAGCATCAGTGTCCCTGAACCATTCATGAAGAGACTGATACGAATAAAATCCTTTGTTATTCCACTTATACACTGTTGACAAACCTGCTTTAGAGCTATCTGCTATGACAAAAAACATTTCACTGTCTATTTCAAAAAGCTCTATATCATTTGGCTTGGAAATGCGAGATTCTTCAATATCCTGGAATTTGACAAACTTCGTCCAGCTTTCATCAAACTTGTAAATGTGTGAGCCACCAAAGAGCTGTGCCACCACCACAAAGACTTGGTCACCAACAAGAATGGCTTTACATCCCACTATAGACTGACCTATTGCCCAAAGAAAGAAAACAAAACAACACATGTATTAGCACAGCACAAGCCACCCTTTACACCACAGACATTACCAAACCACCCCTCCCCTTTTTTAAAACCTGCAGCACCTCATAATTTTGTCTTCTGCTACATGCCATCAGAGTGTCTTTTCAAGCTTTTTGCTTCCCAATAACCAGAGACATGACTTGTCCCACCCTACAATGTGTGCAAGTATGATGTACCGTAAAATGCTAATTCCTTTTTCTGCAAAATACTTTTTATTTCTCTGTTTGTTCAGATCCATGGTCTCTAGTATCCAAAACATTTATTTAAGCTAATTTTTATTATTTTAAAATGACAAGAGTTTTTATCTTGCCATTCATCAAATATCTGAAATTCTCTTATTCTTGTAATGTCTATCTTTCCATCTTAACTAGAAGAATGAAATATGGTCTACTTTTCTTGCTTCAGAAAGGTTAGAGTCAGCTTTTTGCTACAGTACATAGAAATATTGATGCATCTTGTGGATATATCACCTGGGAGCAGGATGAAAAAAGATAAATCTAGCTCTGTTGTTTGTGTTTGGTATTCCTGAGATTTCATTAAACTAGAAATATTTAGGAATATTGCAGTTGCTAGATAGATCCAATCAGGCAGTGATCCATTTTGAGAATGTCAAGTTACACTAAACGAGAACCACATCAAAAAAGTAACAATGAGATTATTATGATAGGTGTTGTTGGAAGCAGAGAGGAATTCCTCTGTGAAGCACATAGTTTAAGTAGAACTACAGCTGCACAAGCTCCCCAATGCATCCTTGGTCAGTCACTACAGGAGATTTACCCTGGCTCCTCTGCTGGTCCCCTACCCGTGGCTTTCAGAGCTGCCCTGGGGTGCTCAGCCACCCTCCCAGGGGAGGAGAGCTGGCAGCACCTCCATCTCAAACACAGCAAGGGATCTGCAGCACAGGCACAAATGGTCAAGCTGATCGTCCAGGGTCCTTCTGATCTAACTTAGTCAAAATACAAACTCTAGAAGAGCTTTCACCTCTTTTCTGTCTCCTTCTGCAGAGGACAGCAATGCTTTTCTCTTCATGTTCACTGTAAAGGCAACCTTGACAACTAGCTCAGCTCTATAAGCACATGTTGTAAAGGACTGAATTTAGATATCCAAATGCCAAGTAGTGAAATTTTCTGTGGAGCTGGCTCCACAGCTCTACAAAACATTCTTCAGGCTCTGCAGGAGCATCTTTATGTGTCTGTGTCCCCTGGCAAAAATCTCAGGCTCACGTACACTTCAGAGTCCAGAGCTCAAACTCAGACCTTTCAGGACCAAACTCTGGGTGTGGAGCTAGGACATAAGTCTCTGGAAGAAATGTCTCCTAATCCTAAGTCATTCAGAGGAAGGTGAAATACACCTGGAAGGCAGCTATCTTTGCAAATCAGTAAAACTCTCGATTTCATTTCCAGTTTTTTGGGGCTCAGCTAGCTCTCTCTGGGCTGTTGACTTCTCAGCTTATGTCCCTGGTACATATTTTACCCTAATCTAGCAAAACACAGTGAAACCTAAAAAAGCAACATTTTTCATTCCCAAAATTTCCTGACAGAGGAGTAGCTTCTTGTAAACTCTAGTCAGTGACAAACACAGCTTGCTGCCTTTGTAGAATTCCGCGCCAGAGGAGAACGCTGCGTCCTCTATGTCTTTCAAAATGAATGGTAAAAAATAGTCAATCACAGACAACAAGGAACAGGAGGGAAAGATGCTCCATGGATAATTTAGCTCCTGAGTCTTTAAAACCTCTGGCTTGGAGTATCTGGGAAATCAGGCAGCAGATAACAGCACTGAAGACTCTGTCTCTGCTGTCATGGTGTGACTGAGCACCACAAGTGTTGGTTAGGGACAGAATGGTTGTTAGAAAATCAGCATTACAACATCACCTGGCATCCACACAGGTTTTTTGTTTGATCAGTAATCTGGCCAAGACATTAATTGAGCATGTTTGTAAATTGAAAGTAAATGCTGAAGCTTTACAGCACATCTCTTTAGGTAACAATCACAGCTTAAATATTTCTGTCGTTTTCAACTGGCTTCCTGGTCAGCTCACCCTAAAAGCATCCTTCAGACCTGTTTCCTCCTACATGCAATAGATTCTTTTTATATTCTGTTTTGCAGGCACTTTGACAAGATCAAGTGCTCCTTCAGCTCCTGCTTTAACTTGCTGTGTGATTGAGGCAGTGAGTGCTATGCTGGGCCATGGTGTGACATTCATGGCAAGTGTTAGCACCTTGAGAATTTACAAGATTGGACAAAAAAAGCCTGGTTTGTGCTCTACAGTAAGGTTAAATGTGCATGTATTAACAAGATGCATTACTGCATGGAGTCGCTCATGTCCAAACATCACTCACTTCAATCAGCCAAATTCAACAGAGATTCAGGACAAAACCCAACAAGCTGGTCCTATCTACAAATCTTATCCTTGTGAAATGCCAACAGTTCGTCAGTGATATACCTGTGATATTGTCGTAACTCCTGAAATTCATTTCAATGTGATCCCACTCCAGCACCATGCAGTTCTCCATGCTGGGCTGTGCAATAGCTACAAACACATCATTCTTTGAGTTGAATGTATCCACCGAAACAGACTGGTAGGGCAAAATCTGGTGGACAACAAAATCTAGAAACATACATTTACAACAGTTAGGATACATCCTTGCTGGAAACAGAGTAAGTAGTCACTGATTAGAATGATGTACAGAGAAAAATGAGTGAAATACTCTGGATTTTGTATAACATTATCATGGAAATACCAGTGCTCATGTTAGGCATGCACCAACAGGGAAAGTGTCCTGCTTTAGGTATCATGAACTGTCCTCTGGAAATGTATTTGTCAAGGAGATCAAATATGTAAATAGTTAAATAATTCAGATTTTCCAGCTAGGCTGGCTACTGTCAGTGAAATAGAGAGAGAAGTCTCTTTCCCCACAGCTGGAAGTTGCTTTCCCGTCAAGTGAAATGGCCTTGCTAGAATCACATTCAAGCTGAGAGACAGCAACTACCAGCTGAAGTCCAATAACTTCTTAAGTCATGCAAATTTAATCACTAGCAATTTGTGTTATGCTAAACCAGGCAGAAAGTGAAATGATATCTGAAGTTTGCCTGGGGATAACCCCATTTTGCCTAGACCGTAGACAAAATGGTGTAATCAAAACCTCAGTTAACATAATGTTTTATGGGGCATTATAATGTAGTTTAGGCATAAAATACAACCAACCTGAAAATTACTATCCAGTGGGAAACTTATCCTAGGCAATAAGACTGAGAAATTGGAGAAACCTGTAAAGATTAGGGGCGTAACTCCAGAATTAAAGACAATTTTTCTCAAAAATTAAGTGCCTTTGTAGACTTAGTTTGAAAATTCACTCTCGGGTATGTCAGCAGTCGCCACAGAGCCAGTCTGGGGCAAAGTCAGGAGACTTGGGTCTGAATTTGATATTTGACCAGACAGCTATGCAAGATGTCTGTTCTCAGGAAAAAACCATGGTGTAGCAGAACTGACAAAGCACCCAGGGCTAAAATGTGGTAGGAGGCATGCATTGAAGTAATGAATGGATATAGATATGTAGAAAGGGAAAGGCATCTTCCCCATGATGGCATTTCTGTGCAGAGCCACGCACTGCTCTCTTTTAAGCTCCATTTGCTACACGCCTTCACCATGCACTCCAATGTTGGAAGAGCCTGAGCATCCAGGGATTTTGGTGAAATGGTAATTAAGTCCTCACTCGAGTCCCTTATTTTGGTGCATTATGAAATAATTGCTTCTGAATGAAGAACCCTCTGTTTCTGCATGCTTGAAAGCCTTGCCCTTGAAGAGTTACACTTGTGGAGAATAAAGATAGATGACTACCATTAAACAAACAGAGCAGATTCCACAGCTGTGAAAGAAATGACAGTCTTCATTCTTCGAGGGACTATTATAAATAGAGCTTGGGCTTGGTTCATAAATGCTGGTAGGCAAACAAGAAAGTTATCTTCATTCCCACTGGGAAATTAAAAGGGCTGGGGAAAACTACACCAAAGTACGCAGAAAGTAAAAGTGACTGACCAGTTATAAAAGGTAGCTAAAGGATAGAACAATAGCAGATACAGTCACAGAAAATAAAAATATTTTTTTACTCTTGAGGAAAAAAAAACCCAAAAAATAATCCTGAGAAGACATCTCTTGAAATCTGAACAGTTGTGAAACACTTTGGGGGAATCTGTGAATTGAAACCAACCAGTCTGTATATGAAAATGGGTGGGGAAATAATTTGTAATCAGTGAAAAGCAATAAATGTTTTTAGCACCAGCTGGGAATAGCAGACTGTAATGTAGAACAGGCTTACACAGTGAAAGTTGCTGCCACATCAGAGTTGCAAAAAATTTAGGCCTTGGGACCTTGATTTAGTTCTACATATCTTGCTAGAATAGATGCTAGAAATGCTAGTAGTGCTAGAAATGCTAGAAAAAGCTAATGCAGTAAATACAGGATAGGGTGAGAAGCCCTTTTCCAATAACTTTCTCTTTTAAACTGGATCCCCTGGATGGGAGAGGGCAGAGGACACAGCCCACGCTTTCCCCCTTTGCTGCTGGCTTTATGAGCTGTCCCTCTCTCCCTCTCACCCCACAGATTTGCTTTCCCTGTCTCAGAATGTGTGGTTCTCAGGCTGTTTTCTGCTGGCTGAGCATGGTGGTGTCCCCTGTCCTCCAGTCACTTATTCCACCTTCGCTCCCTCTGTGGTTGAACTGGCATCATGGTGTCATGGCTGAGGGCCCCAAAATTTTATTGGGCTGATTTTCCTTCTGGCAGCCCTTGCTCGGGCTGATCTCAGCGCAGAGGAGCACTGATTCCAGCACAGGAGAGGAGGAGAGTGCAGGGAACATTGGAGGACACTGAGTAAAAAGATAAGTGATGGTCTGTTTGGGCAGCTGCTCCAATACTGTATCCTGTGATTCAGTCCCACTCCTCTCACATCCCTTCCTTCCTCCCTGCAGGGATACTTCTCCTCCAGGTGAGGCTACCCAGGACATGGGTGTGCCAGCAGGGAGTGTTAACCATCCTTTCCCTTCTCCCACTGCGGGAGATCTCCAGCACAGGAGCAAGAATGGAGCAGTAATTAATTTGCAAACTACCTCCCTTCCAGACAGCAGGGAAAGAGAAAACCACCTCCAGAAGACAATCTCAGCTAGGTAAAGAAAGGGGAAAACAAGCTTCCAAAGCTCGGTGAGATGATCTCTGCTTGCAGGTCTGGGCAACGCAAGTCCCAGACATGCACGTGGCCTGTTTCCAGTGGCTGTGGGAGCCCGAGGCCTGTTTTCCAGTCTCCTGAAAGTGAGTTACGTGTTCCCCTGTGGTGCTCACAGCCACAGCACAGCCCCCTCACACACTGTTGAGGAAGAAAGACAAGAAACGAAGTGAAATGGCTTAACCTGTTTCCATGTTGCAAGCACTGAGAAATGGAAAAGACAGATGCTATCACAAAAAGAGTTAAAATGCAGCTCACCAATATTGTTGATCACTTTCTCTGTGAAGAAGTAACAGGACCATTTTGTTCTTTGCCTTTTTATTTTAAATTTGGCAGCACCTCTTTCCATCTCTCCTGTCACCCTTGTAGCAGTTCAGCTGATGCAATGAGCTGACTGGGCCAACGAGACACACATTTTACACAGCAAACTGCTTTGTTACCACATCCTGCATCCAGTCATGCTCGACACAGAGTACTGGGGACCAGAAATGATGGAAAGTCTGATCCCACCTGGTAAAGGAGGGAAATACTATACTAAAGACTGACATGAATTAAAGAGGTTTGCAGAGCTCTGCCCACCACTGACTGGGAAAGGAGAATACACCTGTGGGGTATATAGCTTTACTTAGAATACAGTATTCTAAGCCTCTGGCTAATCAATCCTAAAGGAAGGAATAGGGACATATTTACACTCTCTTTGGATGTGGGGGAGGCAATGGCAGAGAAGGAGAAAGCAGGAGTGGCCTGACACCACAGACCACCAAGGTCATTCAGAACAGAGTATGACAGCTACATGCTGTGCTGTGGGAGTGCTTCTCTGAGGGCGTTTGAACAAATATTCAGCTGGGCAATCCTTGCCCCATGGAATGCCTTCAGTCCCCAAAAACTCCACAGCACACGAATTTAGATTTATGCCTGGTGTAATTTCACTTACAGCAGACAAAGGGACAATGTTAAGGGTGAATTTTGGCAGGAGCAACTTTACAGTGTGTAGGTATAAAGGGGTGACTGAGGGCTGGTTGGTCAGGATAGGCTTGAGGAGCAGGTGAGGCTTTCTCTTGGGCACTGTTAGTGCTGCACAATTGCTTGAACCAGATTGCAATGAAATAAAGCCTGCTTTTACTTTGCACTGCTGCGTCTTGGTGATTTGGCAGACAGAGGATTGTAACTTCGGTGCTGTTCTAAACTTCATTGCTCTCCTGTGTTTGACATCCTTTTATGCAGCAGATTTTTGCACTTTACCTTTGCTGCTCTTCTGACATAATTTTGAATTCTGAGTTCATTCTCTTTGCCTTCATATATTGCCATCAAAGCACCTTTCATACCTTTTCCTGAAATTTCATTTTACATTACTAGTAATCACCTTTTCTCTTGTCTTTTAATAATAATGACTGACTTGATGACAGATGAGAACTTGCACACCTTTGATATTACTGTCTAGAAAAAAGGCAGAGCACTGACATTCTATTCAAAAAAGATGAAAAACAATACCCACAGCTGATATTTTCAGTTATATGATGTGACTACATTTAAAGATAGGTAACTGCAGCAGTTTGGGCATAAAATATAAGCATAACCACATGCAAATTTCTCTTTGGTCCCTTCAGCATGCTTTACATTACCTTAAAAAATAAAAAAGCAAGATCCTATACAAGACAGTAGTTAGAATATTATTGGACTTTTCTCTTCAATTTAATGGAGTTCCATGAAGAACTTCTGGCACGACTGCCACCATCTTTGATGCTAATAAATCATGATTTATCAAATAAAGATAACAGCTATAGCCATGTTTTTGAACTTATTTTCATTGCTTTCTGTGAAATACAGAGGTTTTGGGAAACTCATCTGCCATAACTATGTGGCTTTATTCCAGATAATAAAAAGCATTCTGTGATGAAAATTAGGCCACAAATTGAGTCATAATCAAGTCTTTCAGAATATGAATAAGCAAAGCTCTTCTCCCATTATCACTTAATCCAAATAAAAACTCAGTACTTACTTTGGCTTCTAAATGTAATTGTCCCCATTTTGTACTTGTTCTAGTACTTGGAAGTGCTTTGTATGTAACCCTTTCCTCCCCCCAGGTCATGCTCATAGAAGAGAAAGGCTATTATCTAAACTTCCGATATTTAACCATTTGTAGTGTGCTTAGAAATATACATTCTGAATACCTGTAGTGGTGCATTCATTATCAAAACTTGTCACATCATTTAACTTCTTATCCTGATATTCTGCTGGACCAATACACAGGACATCAGAAACAGTGGAATTTGTCATCTTTAACCACAAAAACAACCACTTGGCTTTGCAGTCACACTCAAATTTATTTCCCCTTAAATCTCTAAAAAACACACAGAAATAAACATATTTGAAAAGGTTGATAGCAATATGAGTACTACAGAACTGTCATCACCTTGGCATGCTGAGTTTCAAAACATCTGAGTACCCTTGAATTGCTCTGAACTGAAAACAGGGAAGTTTCTTAAGTTTTATTTGGACTCCTTTATTATGAGCTCTCTTTCACTGAGTGTTTTTGAAAAACTGTTGTGGTCTATGATCATATATGATCATAGTAATGGAGCACTGTTATTCATGTGTAAAGTTACTTTTTTTGTAAGTTTTCATAGGATGAGGATTGTAATGTAATACATCATGACATTCAGGTTGTTTGCTGCAAGCCTCCTTTTCACCATTTACCACTGACACAGATAATTCCCATTCCTTCACTAAACTGTTCCAGTACTGCTGGTTGACAGAGCAGCTTTGCAGATGTAAAATACAGATGTAAGGCTTGTATTTTTTGAGTCGCTGCTGATGCAGGGTCAATTTAACTCCTTCCTGCTAATGTATGTGCAGTTTCAACACTGTACTTCTTTGATCCTTTGGCAATTTCTGTGACTTATGGTTTTACTTTGCTGTTTGGAAGAGCCAGGCCGAAAAATAGGGGAATCCTAGTTACACAGGGAAATACTGACAGAATGTCAGCAATGTGCTATGACTGCACAGAAACAAGTAAAAGAAGCTTTAAAAAAAAATTTAACTAATCTCTTTTACTGAAATAAACTCAGGCAATATGCAATAATAATAGGAAAATATGTTTGGAGAAACTGCAATTTTAAAATTCATTGTCTCCCTTTCTCTAAAGCACAATGTACATGAGACATCAGAAAGAAGTACAATAACACAAGCTATGCATAGCATCACAAGAAGCAACAGTGATTTAAGAAATAGCAGTTACTTTAGAAGAGTCTATCAAGCAAACAATTATAAAATGAAAAAAAGCTAGAATGAAAAAAACACAGGGTTTTTTTTTCTGTGTAGATACCAGATACATCACCACACATCCAGAACCTAAAACTGAGAGCAAGAGTGACAGAAGCAGTAGAAAGATTCTCATTACTTACAGTTCAATTAAAGAATCTAAATCGCTGAAGACATCCCTTGGCAGAGCTTTGAGATGGTTATTGGCCAAAGAACTAGAAAAGAAAGTTAGAGCTTAATATCATTGCTACCTCTTATCTTGCAATTCTTACCAAGTGTGAGCTCACTCACAGGTTGTTAATTATCTGGCACTGTTAGAAGTTACCAGGAACAGGCATTAATTATTCTCATTCAGGAATGGAGATTGCTTGAAGTTCACATAAAAGTAAAATATTTAAAGGTTTGGGGGTTTTTTTGCCCAGGTGCAAATGTAACCCACAGAGCAACCACTGAGCACACTGAAAAGGAATGTTAATCCTGAGTAGGCAGTGTGGTGGTGGTACCAGCGCAGCAGTGGGGGTACCGGTGGCATCCCAGACCCAGCTGTGCCTGCACACAGGCAGCTCAACGTGTGGCAGAGCTGCCCAGGCAAGAATTGCTCTAAGGCTGGTTCTTAATTTATAGAAGGCATGTTATTGACAGCAGGAGGAAGCTGACACAGAGGGAAGAGAAGTTTTCTGTGTAGCAGGAAAACCAGTGATCTCCCAGCAGAGTTTTGTTCATGTAGAAATTACTCTCAGGTGTTAACTTACAGGTGAGTCAGGTCACGAAGGCCACGAAATGCATTTCTTGAAATGGTTTCAATTTTGTTTCCTTCAATAAATCTAGGCCAAAAAGAAAATATTTTAAAATACTTTAAGTAACATTATTATTAGCATCACAGTGCTTTAAGCTATGGTTGCCAGATGCAGCATATTTCTGGGCATCTCCTTCTGACTGAAAGGTGGGAAGTCTCAGCGGAGCTTCTCATGTTCCCTTTTCCCCTTTCCTTGGGCAGACTGCAAGGAACAATGCAAGCACTTGGAAGCACGAGGGATGGCACATGGCACAAACGTCCAGCAGAAATGGAACAAAATGAACAAGGCAAAAAAATTGTTCCTCTCTTGGTAATCCTCTTGGGATGTGTTGTATGAGGCAAGAGACCTGCGTAGGAGAGCTTCCTGAGGCAGACTTTAGAAGCTAGAGTCCTACCTTCCCCTCTCACAAATCACCAGTATTTTCAAACCAGCAGGCAGCACAGCGGTGCCAGGGCTGCCCAGGCTGCAGCCCTGCTCTGATGGGGAGCTCCTGTGGCTGCACACACACACAGTGCCACCTCTGTACCCACACAGCCCTGACTTGAACTGTGCACGTTTGACATCTGCACAGACAGTAAGACCACTGCCTTGGTTTAGTTCTGGCTGCCACAGTTCAGCTCTGTCCAGCTGGGACATCTCTGCAGGGTGCCAGCTGCACCCAAGTCACGGCCCAGTGCACTGGAGGAATACAGACAGGCACATATCGATTCCAGCAGCACACTGCTCCTCCTGACTGCACATCAGCATTTAAAGAAAAAGCTGATATTTGAGCATCTTGACCCCTAAGCACTCGAGGACACATCCCTAAATACATCATCATCCCTGCAAAGTGATTACAGCCAGGTGGCCATCAAGATATTGCCTGAAACAGCTATACCTGGATGAAGACAACTGTATGCTGACTTTACAAAGGGCTTATGAGGTGGAAATGCCTCCCTTATTTCTAGGCAGCTCTGTATGCCCTCCAGAGAAGTTAGACGAAAAGTGCTATGAGGCAAGGTCTCTTCTCAAGAGAGTGAAGTTGGGAATGCAGGAGATGACAAGTGCTCTTGGTTCTGCAGTTTAGGTGTAGGAAAATCCTCCATGAAGTGACCAGGACCCTGACTGCAGGCAAAGGGTGCAGATGAGAAATTGTGTCTGTGTGGGAGATGTCAGAGGCAGGTCAGCCCTTCCAGGACTGTGTGGAGCCATAAGGGCAGAGAGCCACCCTGCCTCCTGACACCCTCACTGGCAGCTGGCATCCCTGCACAGCACCAGCTCAGTGGTCCATGCAAATAAACAAGGCTACACTGCAACAAGCTGGAACTCAAGAATTTGCCAGATTCTTCCGTTCGCCAGCAAAGCTCCTGTCTTTTTCAGGCCTGTCTTACACAGACTGTACATGGGGCCAGTTTAAGGATGCACTGAATGCCATTATGAGTGCTGCAAGTGCAGCAGCACACAGCTGGAGATATATTATCTATCCATAGGTACCAGCTGTGGGTGGTCCCCAGATGCTCTTTGGCCAGAGACTTTGGCTTTGTACACACAGACGCTTGTCATTCCTGTTTGTCAGTGACGTTTTCTTCTTTACAAAGTCTGATCCCTGGTAACTAAGAGACATGAGTTATGGAACCTGTGCTCATTTTACTGCCTGCATGGCCAAAAAAAATAAATCACAGAGAAAGGGAACTTACAGCCAGTTCCCAAAGGTGGAGGGGTGATTTGCTGGGAAGAGGAAAAGCTCTATGGAACTGGCAGAAAAGGCAACCACAACCATTAACTGAGACCACTTGTTCAGCTGCTAAAAGAATTTGAAACTGTAAGGCTTTACCAGTCTTCATCCTGCTCCCTGGCTTGCAGCTGGTGGTCAGGAACAGAGATTTGCCCTTTGACCATCTGAGGAGAGCAGGGTGTTTAATTCAGACAGGGATCTGGTTGCAGTGACCAGTACAATTACCATGATGTATGCTATGCTGCTGGGACAAGCCCATCAGCACTTGAAAGCAGGCCATTAATGGCACAATGGAAAATGTTTTTCTTCCTTTTTACAAACTACTGCAAATATTTTTTTCCCTGTAGACACAAGTAAAAGAGATTGCTTGGATAACTTGCTATCTCTGAAAAATCCAGATGTAGCTGAATCATGGATTTTATCATATACCATTCACCATTAGCTGCAAATTCCATTGTTGGCTGCTCCACAAGTACCAGACTGTTAACCCTGAGTATACCCCACCTGTTCCTGTAGAAAAGGAGAAATGTTTTCCACAGGTATATTTCAGCTTGGAAAGGTGGGTGGGGTGAGGATTTTTTTCAGGTTGTATTGATAGTTTCAAACACACTAGCTCATACTGAGTAACACAGAGAAATGCCATCCTTTGGAGTGTGAAGGGTGGACAACCTTGTACCAAGGCTAATACATTTTTATAACAGAAAAAAAGGGTGAACTAAAAATAAAAAAATAAAGACCAGAAAAAGAATGTAAAAAACAACTAAGTGAATGATATAAACAAAAGGAGAGTTAATTTAAATAATAATATAATTACAATAATGTATATTATATGAAATGTATGTTTATATACTTATGTACTTATAATTAATTAGATAAAGATAAATTCTATGGACATTAAATAGGGTATCAGAAAAAAGGCAAAGTAGGAGACAAAAGTTGGGAGATGAGAAGCAGAATTAGGGTTGTTCTGGGCAGTACACCATTATTCTGCAAATCCTGCTCGGGCTGCCCATAGGTCAGGACAGACTGCTCCACCTCTTGCCTGAGGTTCAAATCCTCTTTGCAGGGGTGGCACTGTTCTGGAAAGCCCAGACCAGCTCTTGCTAAGCAATGCCTTTTTGGTGTGCTGTAATTGCACAGAGACACCTTGCATTCACAGCATCTTTCAAAATGCACTGTAACATCTGAAAAATTGTCAGCCACCATAAAGAATATTTGCCCAGGAGTGGAACATAAATCCTTCAGCTCCCCTGCTCTTGGGAATCACAGTAAAGACCAAGACTCTGCGGCAGGACTCTTGGCACCTTATCAAAACATCTTTATTTATACAGGACATAAAATACCAAACTTACAGGTATTCCAGATGGAAGAGACCAGCAAAGGCATCATCTCGTATAACAGTGAAGGAGTTGGAGTTCAGCAAGCTGAAAATAGAGAGCAGGCATTAGGAAAGCACATTAGAACTTGACACACTGGATTATGCCTGTTGTGTTTATTGCCCATGACCAAACTAATCTTACTGACTTGAGCCCATATCACCCCACCAATGCAGCACACATAAAATACTGTGGAATGGTCTATTGAAAAAAAATTAAAGACATTACATGATGGTAGTTAATGTCCACTACTCCCTAGGAAAAGTGCTTGCTGTGCCATTGACCTTGGCTGAATGCAACCTGATCCTCAACTCTATGGTCCACCGAGCAGAACAAGTCATCATTAGATGGCAGGTCTGCTGAGTGTGGGCCCCATCCACTCAACACCCCTCCAGCCCCACTGACAACTTTTAAGAGCCCACCTCATCACCAGTCCTAAGCTCCCAGGCACCAGCTCTCATTTATGTAGTCGCAGTGGGCCAGTGCTCACTCATTCCACATTCCCAGGGGAATGCTCCAAGCCTGACCTGCAGATGGGGCACAGCCTGCAGTGTGGGATGACAGCAACCAGTTTGCCTGCTGGAACCACCGAGACAAAGAATCCTGCTGTCTTTATAAAGCAAAGCCCTGTGTCCACAGGCGGTGAGGAAGAGCTGCAATGCTGCCTCCTCCAGGCGCTGTCTTGCCCTACTCCCGTGTGAACTTCAGGGACAAAATGTGTTAAGAGCTGCACCAGAGAGGCTGTCACCTGAGCCAGCACAAGACAGCCAGGGAGGTTATGGAGGCTTTGCCAGCAAAGTTCATTCCTTGCTCTATTAAAGCACAACAGCAGGCAATCTCCAAATGTTGATGTTGAAAGGCAGAGAGGGCAATCTCCTTTCAAGGAAATAGCAAAACTTCTTATTTGGTCTAAAATATTAACACTGCTCAAAAGAAATAACGTCTGGAAAATCTCAGAATTTTCCCCTATGAATGAATATGTCTGCACTAATTGCTTTATTAGAGCAACTGATTAATCTTCCTTTTGTATGGTTTTAGGCATTTTACTAAAATTAATTTAGAAGACTAATGAACATGAAATGCAAACTTTCCCTGTGATCCCTGGATATTATGCTAATACTAGACAAATGCTCCTTAAATTATCCCAAACAAATCTGACAAAGATGAAGATCACCATCAAAAATGAATCCTTGCATTACTATTTTACCATGATTACTGCCACAGAAGACATTACCCTGAGGTGCCCATGTGCTCAATTATGCATGCAGCTCTTTGTTATTTAATTGGGGTTTTTTTCTCATGTTTTAAGGAAAAAGTTACAAATTACACTAAACAACAGAATTTGTGTGTGCCCAAGGTGGTGGTGGTAGTGACAAACTCCTCTTTCTCCCACGTCTGATTTATCATGTAAAGTGACATGAGCAACTTCTGCCTTCCCCAGCAACCCACTTCTGTCCCACCACTCCACACATGCCAAAATCTCCAGAAAATCTACTACACCTAAGGAAAAGGGACCATCTTCACTTGCTCTTCCTCTCTCTTCCTAGTACCACCATCCAAACCAAGCCAGACTCCCCCCAGCTCTAATTTTCCACCCACAGCCTCTCACCCATAGATTCTTCCTTTTCCTTCCCAGCTGGCACAGGTCACTGTTTGCCACCATTTATTGGTGGGCAAGGTACTCGTGCCCTCTGCAGGGGGCTCGGTGCTGACCCCCAGCTCTCACAGAAACTTGGTTTTGGGACCAGTTTCACACTAAAGGTGAAGACTTCCACCCCTTGCTTTGGCCACCTTCCCCCAGCATTTTTCATGGAGTGCTGCTCCTCCCAGCAGGAAGACAGGCCTTTGAGTCAAAGGAGGTGGGGTGCCCAAGGAGAGGACCCTCGCCATCAGCTACCAGACACCTTCAGAGGCTATCTCTTGCTAAGACCACTTTTAACATCTAGTTCTGTGGCAGGCACTCAGCCTGGGTTTCTGGCAGGCTTTGGATATTTTTGCGAATTTTTCTTTGCAGTGTATCTTTGCCTGGGGGTGTCAGTCAGTCCTTTTGGGGTGGAGGTGTGGAGGGCCTGCTTGGTATCAGGCGTTCTGGACAGGCTGCACCAGGCTAGACAGGATGCAAGCTGCTGCTCAGCTTTGCTGCAGACTACCAGAGAAGTGAGTATCCAGGCTCCCCAGGGGGCTTGTACCGCAGTCTCTGTATCTTCCCTGCTGCCTCCCAGGACAACTAAATTAAGCAAATTTGGGTAAGCTCCTGGAGCAGGAGGCACACACCTAACTGCAACGTGGGCACAACCAAGCAGCTTGCCTGGGGTCAGGAAGGAGAGATGGCTGCAAAGAGCTGGGACCTGGACCACTGTCTCCTGGGACAGAGGACCGCTGGGTCAGGAAGCATCTAAGGGGCCACCCTCCAAGTTGCGTGCTGAAGCACAGAGTCATGCTGCAGACACCACCAGCACTTCACACACAGAGGATTCCCTCTGAAGTGTGTCTTGGTAGCCTCTGCTCACCCCATTGCGCCCACAATGTCATAAAGCCAGTGCCAGACTCCTGGGCACAAAGTGAGAGCCACCACCACATAACTCTGGGGGACAAAACTCAGCCTTAAACTTACCAAAGTTTAAGTTTTAAAAAAGCGGAACTTAGGGCATCATAAAACATTTTCCCCTCCTTTAGTAACTAAATACACATTTTATGAAGTGGTTTCTGAGCAGAAAATGCATCCCTGAGCAGAAATGTTATGAAACAGCAGCTACACCGGGGGACTGTGCAAACTGTCTTCTCCCGCTTTCTCCTACAAGGGAAAGGGAACTCTAGGAGAAACTGAGAGGCTCTACGCTTAAAGGGACTCTATTTAGTAGGAAGGGGTGAGGTGCTACTTGGCCGTGCTCCTTCCCAGTGCCATACTTACAGCAGCTGCAGGGAGGGCAGGTGGGAAAACATCCTGTCCTTGACTTCGGAGAAGGTCCCGTTGACCAGGCTCCTGCAAAAAGAGATGCCACCCATCAGGCGGGGCCGCCCCGCATCCCTTCGCCGCGCTCCCGCTGGCCCGGACCCGCGCAGCCCCGCACTCACAGGGAGCCCAGGCCGGCGGGCAGGCTGCGCGGCGCCCCCGCCG
>VWYP01022847.1:456050-504910 GCA_013400435.1 Pycnonotus jocosus
GCCCTCCGGCTCCCCGCGGGACAGAAGCCAAAAGCCCCGCGGGAGGCGGAGGGCGTGGGTGGCCCCCGCTGGTAGCTCCAGAGTGATGCTACGCCGGAAAATCGGGGGGGAAGCATTAAGGTGCCGGAACGTGTCCAGAGAGAAGCAACGAAGCTGGTGAAGGGTTTGGAGCACAAGTCCTACGAGGAGAGGCTGATGGAGCTGGGGATGTTTAGCCCGGAGAAAAGGAGGCTCGGAGGCGATTTATTGCTCTTTACAATTAACTGAAAGGAAATTGTAGTGGGATGAAAGCAGTCTCTTCTTCCAGGTAATAAGTGATAGGACAAGAGGAAACGGCCTCAAGTTGCACCAGAGGATGTTTAGATTGGATATTAGGCAAGGTTTCTTCACTGAAAGGGTTTTCAGGTATTGTAAGAGGCTGTCTGCGGAAGCTGTGGAATCGCTATCCCCAGCTGAGTTCAAATATCACAGAATCATGGAATGGTCTGGGTTGGAAGAGATCTTAAACACCTTCTAGTGCTAAACCCCACCATGGACAGCTTTCACTAGACTTGGTTTCTCAGAGGCCTACCCAGCCTGACCTTAGACACTTCCAGGGATGGAGCACCCACAACTTCTCTGGGCAACCTAATGTGCAGGTGTGGTGCTTAAGGACATGGTTCAGTGATGGACCTGGCAGTACTGGGTTAATGATTGGTCTTGATGATCTTAGTGTCTAGCCTGACCATAATGATTCTAAGGTTCTAAGACCAACTCAAGGGATGTCTAGACCATGAAAGAAGCAAATGAATGATGACATCACACAATTCCAGTTGCTTTCCAGTAGTGTGTGTGTTAAGTATGCATTAATTGACTCATGCTGTATCTGAATGCTTGAAAGGTTTCAGAACTGCATGTAGAACCACATTTGTGGTGCCCCGATTGAATGAGACAGGTCAAGCACGTCAATAAAAGAATTACTCTTGTAACTTTGTGTTACAAAGTTTGTTGTCTTGTAATGTCCAAGATTTACTTTTTGTAACTCTTGTAACCTTCACTATCCTTTGAGTCCAAGCCTCTCTTCTTGGTTTGCATGGGCCAGGCACAAACTTCCTGTGTCCATTCCCAGTGCTGTGGCTTGTGCCTGCTGCCCCCCATTGCCCACACAGTCCAGCAGGGCCTCCTGCTCCTGAAGACAGCAGTGAGACTCTTTGTGCTGAGCAGACCCAGATCTCCATCTCCACCCATACACAGTCCCTGCAGCAGGCAAAAATTCAGAAAGCATGAGCAACACCTGAGCCAGTGGTTTAATTATTTTATCATCTGATTAGGCAGGAATAAAACAGAGAAATTGTTTGAGGTCAGTGTTAGTCCCAGTTTTCTTTGCCTCGTTTAATCTTTTCAGTGATTTTAATGATTTGTGTAATGCATCTCTTTGCAGGAGCTGTTATGCACCACACCTGCATCTTAATTCTACAGCCACAATAATCTAAGGATGTTTATTTCATTGGCAAGCAGATAGAAATTGTAGTGAGCTGTTAAAGTTGCTGGATTTCCTGTCATTCTCTTTCAGCTGGGTCACTGGTGCTTCATCCTGATGTCATTGAAAGTAACACACAAAAAAATTAAAAATTATAAGAACACTACCAGAAATTGAAAGGTTTTTTACTGTCTCTCACAGTATCCTTCTGGACAAAATATCCTTCATGCAGCTAGAAAAGTCTGTAATAGACTGGGTGAGCAGCTGACTGACAGGTTGGGCTTGAAGTGTTACAGTAAATTAGGTTACATCAGACTGTCAGCCAGTCACAAGTGGGGTTCCATAGGGTTCCATTTTAGGGCCAAAGCTCTGTAAGGCTTTTATAAACTATCTGAACACAGGAACTGAATGTACATTAAGTAAGTTTTCCAATGATACTAAACTGGGAGGAGCTGTGGACTCCCCTCAGGGTAAAGAGTCCCTGCAGAGAGATGTGGGTAAGACTGGAGGGCTTGCAGTTGCCAAGCATATGAAATTTGATGAGAGCAAGTGACAGATTCTTCACCTAAGACAGGTGATCCTCCTTATACATACAAATCAGAGGATGAGAGCCTGGAGAACAGCCCTGTGGAAAGAGATCTGAGGGTCCCGGTCAGTGAAAAGTTGGATGTGAGTCAGCAGTGCCCTGGCAGCCAGGAGGGCCAAGCGTGTCCTGGAGGGCGTCAGGCACAGCATCACCAGCCAGGCAAGAGAAGGGATTGTCCTGCTCTGCTCTGAGCTGGGGCAGCCTCACCTCGAGTGCTGGGGGCAGTTTTGGGTACCACAATGTAAGAAAGGATATAAAGCTATGAGGCTAACTCCAGAGGAGAGCAACCAGGATGGTGAAAGGTCTTTAGGGCAAGAATTAATGAGGAGTGGCTGTGGTTGCTGGGTTTGTTTGGCTTGCAGAAGAGAAGGCTAAGGGATGACCTACAACTTCCTCAAAGTGTCAGCGAAGGGGCAGATGCTGAACTCTCTCTGGTGATCAGTGACAGGACTACAAGGAAATTGGCTGAAGCTGCATCAAGGGAAGCACAGGTGGGCCATTAGGAAAAGGGTATTAACTGAGAGAGTGGTCAGTCACTTTTCCCCAGGGAAGTTGTCATGCCTCCAAGCCTGACAGAGTTTGAGGAACATGGATCTGGATGCCACTTAGTTGTATGGTTTTGATTTAGGTAATCCTAAGAGAAACAGGGAGTCAGACTTGGTGATCCTTATAGGTTCCTTCCGACTTGAGTTACTCTATGATTCTATGAAAAAGACACAACAATAAGTTCCCAAAACAGCAACAAAGTAATGATGTTCCCATGAACCAGACAACACATTTCTCCCTGAAGTGTGACTCCTGTGGCTGTCCAGGGATGCCACCTTAGGAAGCCTTTGATACATTCACCCTTTCCAAGTAGCACTCAGCATTCTGTCAGGAAACAGGGCTGCTTTGGGTCCAGTATTGCTACAGGGTTTTAAATGTCTACAAATGCCATATTGGTACGTAAAGCACTGTCTCTAAAAGACACAAAGCTAGGACCCCAGCTCCATAACTCAGTTCTTCAACTTTCACTCATGCTAAGCTGTTTCCTGCAGACGTCTAAAAATCCCAGGACACTTCAAAATGGAAAACTATTTACCTTCTAACACTGCCCACAATGCATTTTGCAGACAAGGTGTCTTCTGATTTAACTGATTTAAATGCAATTTATTTGGTGATCCTCTCTGTCTCTCCATGGAAGAGGAAGAAGGATTTTCTCCTGCTGTCTCCATCTGGGGTGTTCTGTACAGCCTCATCTGCAACATAGCTGCTGCCCTCTGTGAGGGGTGCCAGGCACAGGCACCTTTGCTGGTGGTCTTGAAAGTGCCAAGGGGGTTCCTCACGACTCAGAGGAGGGTGAGGTGGGACGAGAGGCAGGTGCAGCAGGGCCAGGGTACTGCAAAGGAAGGCACCAGTGCGAAGAGTGTGGGCTTTGCCAGAGGCTGAGGAGAGAGCCTGGAGCACCAGCAGGACACAGCAGATGGTCCTGTCCTGCTGAAATTAAAAATGAGTGGCTGTTTTGGAAAACTCACATGACAGAAAACAGGTATTTGAGGGGTTAAAAACACAATTATGTATACAGATAAGCACATATAAATGACCTTAAAAGAATATTTTGAAAATTACTTGGTTTAAAAAGTGATGCTTATTTTACCCATGCAGCAGTATAAAAATGCAGTGGTATAAAAAATTGAAATCTTCTCTCTTTTTTTGAGAAGAAAATAGAAAACTGAATTTGATGTTGAAATAGAACATTAAAAAATGAGAAATAATACTGAAATGTGTATTTTGCTGCTTTCCTTCAAATTCCATCTCACAGGCTCAGATGATTTTTTATGTAGACTTGCAGGAGCATCCATTTAAGTCATGCCAGAAATAAATGCAGTCGGCTGCATATGAAAGATTGCACTATTCAATACCCATAGATAAAATGGCATTTCAGATGGGCACAGAACTCAACCAGCATGTCAGCAGGCATGATATAAAAACCTGAAGAGATAGGAGAGGTGCAAAGGCTGTGCCCTGTCTTTAAAAGAGTCACCATAACTGAGAGTGCAGGGTAACATGGGGATCCCCTGGGGCTCAGTGTGTACCCCAGTGCAGACCTGTACAATGGTGCATGGGATCTTCCAACTGGATGTTAAGTGGAAAACACTCTGATTCCCAGGTGAGTATGGTTGAGACATCTCAACACTGATGTATGACATTATCACTGTCGTTTCTTCTAACACAACAGCTCTTTTTCTTTTCCAAAATTTTGGATATTTATCTTGGATTGCAAAGAGAAAATAAATCAGAAGTGCATTTAGGAACACATAAATATTAAAAGAAATATCTTGATGTGAAAGTTGACAGCTTTGTTTCTTCAGGATCAGGAAGGCATTTCTCACATGTTCTCATTTTCACTTTTCAAACCCTTTTTCATAAACCCCTGTTTTATTAAGTATTAACATAGAGGGTTTGACTGTATTTTTCCTGCAACTTGACAGAAGTGGACAGTTATAGATAGAAGGCTGCTGATCACATCACCCCATACAAAATGACAGCATGGAAGCTGTCTGTATGAAATGACAGCAGTTCAACCTTTTGTCTGAGAAAATTTAACTTCTAGGGTAGTTTGCAAATAAAAATGAGTTTTGTTGGATCACACACCACCTCTCCAAAGTAAGAAATTTGGAAAAAAAAGTGGATGAGAGTAAAGTATGTCAGTGGAAGTGTTCCCACTATGGGGACCCTTAATTGCTTGTGACCCTGCTGTGGGAGAAGGTATGGGAAAATTAATGCTCTGAGCAATATTCATCTTGCTGAGTGTTTTCCTTTCTTTCTTCACTCATGGTTGATGTGACCTTTTTGGACTCCAACTGCTAGAGGAGATGTACTGCAACATGCAGAGCACGTTATTATTATCTTGAATTTTCTCCAGCTCTCAGACCAAATGTTTTGTCTGCTTGGTCAGGATTAAATGTCCTTTGCTCTTGACTTCTGAAGATTTCTGGTCCAGATTGCACACCTGGTATGTTACTGCAGTTTTCCTTTTAAGAAGCACAGAAGCAATTTACTTTGTTGAAATGTAGCACTACAGGATGGGCTTTTATGAAAACTATTTTAAAAAATATTCTCAGAAATTAAAAAATAAAACAAGCCAAACCAAACAACCAAACAACCAAAAACAACAACAACAACAAAAACAACACCAAAAAAAACCCCAAACCACCCAGGTTGCCAAATCCTACATTGGGAGAGCTAGCATGTTCTCTGCACTGACACAATGCTCCCCAACCCCAGACCCTTTATGCCAGCAGTGTGCTTCGGGCCCTGTGTGGTGAAGGTTGTTATTCACACTACACCAGAAAAAGAGGCATGTGCTGCCCTTGTTTTCATTTTTTTTAAAGGCCCCTAAACTGAGATTCATGGTGACTCCAAACCCCCAGATCTGGAAAGGAATTGCAGTGGAAAGAGGAACAGGCAGAACAAGTTGGGATGGCCCTGAAATTTTCACACATAATCTCACCTACAGCCCTACCCTGCAATGAGACTTTTTGAGATGAGATATTAATAATGTATTAGCACCACAATAATAGAAGGAATAAAACCATAAGAAATGTAACAACCCACACATCTTCCTTTTTCCTTCACTTGTGAATCCCTGAGAGACTAAGGGAGTCACAAATTGTTTCTTGAAGAGCAAAATTAATGGAGTCTGAAGTAAGGCTGTATACCCACATCTCCATGCATCTTCCCTCCCTGCATCCTCATCCACTCAGGATCTGCATTTCCTCACTGTGCCAGTTTCAGTGACCTCATGCAATGGTTGCTCTCCTTCCAACTGTGCCCCATCCCTGTGCCTGTCAGGTGGGCAAGAAATTGGAAGTAGCTCCAGCTGGCACAGTACTGTGGGTGTGCCAAGCCCAGCTGCTGCCAAGTGCTGGTACTGCAAAGGCTGAGCAGAAGGAGGGGCAGCTGAATGCTCCTTGCTCGTCTCTTCTTCTCACTGTCTCCCCGAGTGGGAGCTCAGGATGTCTCCAGCCTTCTCTCCACAACTGGTTTAAACTCAGTGAGTCCAAAGTTATCAAAGGGTCCTGGCAAACAGGCACAAATGCAAAGGGAGGCAGTAAGAGAAGTCTCATTTCTTTAGGACATCAGGCAAAAGAAAGGCCCCATAGAAAGGATGACAATTCTATGACAAAAAGAGATTTTGTTATTTGCAGGATGGCTGCATTTCACTGTTTTGCTATATGAAATTTGATATAAAATTTGACCACTTAACTTCCCAGAAAATCAACAAGGGATTTTAATTTTTTCTCTTTCCACCTTAAACTAAGGAAGAAAATATTTCTAGTTTACACTTCTAAAAGAAAGAAAAATGCATCTTTTATACTTTTAAGGACAGAAAGACTATGGCATTGGCTACAGAAAAAGTGGTCCACTTCTGAGTGAGTTATGCCCTTTGAATTCAGTGAAGCAGAATTACTGTATATTTTTCCATGTTTGGACTAAGCTCAGATAATCTGCAGCCCCTCAAAAACATGGGCACAGGAAAAGAAATGCTTAAATACCCCATAATTTCAGATAACCCACAGAGACAGGGAGGCCCTGGAAGAAGGAAAGCAGGCTTTCTGGGAATCATGGCAAAGGACTGAAGTAAGCTGAAGGCTAGATTTTGCCTTGTATATATATCTGTTTATGGACAAGTTGTACAGTCAGGTAATAAATTCTATCAATTGCCATTTGATCAACTGCAGTTCCTTGACCATATCACCCCAATTCTGCTTATTGATTTCATGTGCACTGAACTACTTCCAACCTTGCCACTCAAACCAGGATTGCTGGGTACAGCACCCTTACAGAACAGTCACTACATTTTGGAAGAGGACAAATACCCTGCAGTCCCAATTTCCCTGAAAATGACCCCATATTGGGGTCATTTGAGATGAACGTTAAGATAATGTCCATCAAATGACAGACACTGGGGGTTTTAAACACCAATCAGACTTAATCTGACACAGCTTTAGTGATGCTAGAAAGTGTTATATTTTCTGCATTTCGGGAAAGTCAAATCTCATTTCAGCAAATGAGAATGGGCAGAACAGTCTAAGATCACCCAAAGAAATGCAGAACAGCTTGGGTATAATATTGACAACACAGCATTTGATGCCATCTTTGCTAGATTTTTCTCTTCTTCCTCCTAATTTCTATGCAGTTTCAGTCTTGTGCAGCCTGGGCATTGCTGAATGATGCTGGAAGTGTGAAGGGGCAGTGCTGGCGAAAGGGATTGGGGGCCTGGTCAAAGCTCTGCCTCTTCCTTTCTCTTACATGTCCTACTCCATTTCCACCACAGTATTTATACCCTGAAATACTTGTAGAGATTTGTGCACCCTTGTCAGCTCTTTCCTCACAAAGCAACTACCTGAATATGGGTTGATCTTTGCTGGATGCTCTCCTACTTATCTTGCCAGCATGGAGAGCATTGGGATAGAAGGTGGCCCTCTCTTGCTGTTTGTACTCATTTCCATGTGAGAGTCCCTCCCTTCATTTTCTCTTATGCCAGTCCCACAAAAATCATGAGTGGTAACCACTGTGCTACAGAGGGGAGCAGTATTTCCACTAATTATGTTCTGTTTTTAATAATGCTACATTATGTTAGAGTATTTTAGAATATTTTGTATTTATAAAATATATTTCTATATTACTACAACACACAACCTAATCCAGTGGACTAAAAGCCTATCCAAATGTACCAGACCAAAGAATGCAGGTTTAAAATGCCAGGTATTGAGTAGATCATGATATGTACACCTTTAACTTACAATAATTATAACATCATTGCCCACCTTGGCAAACTACATCATTGGCTACAGTTTAAGCAAAAATTTGCCAAGTACATCTGTATTATATTTGTCAATCAGTTCAACTAAGTAGTTCAACTTTAGTTCAAATAAAGAGTAATTTAAATTGCTTTGAGACACTACAAACACTCCTGTATAATAAGATCTGGCATATGCATATGTGCATTTTAGCAATTAGAGAAGTGGCACACTCATGGGAAGTGCTGAGGACCTCAGCATTTACACTGTCATTCCCCTATCAAGGCAACACAAAGTCCTTGCTCAAGCTTTGAGTGACAAAAAGGTCAGACTGATCTGGATGATAACTTCAGGTGAGTAATTCCAAGAGCACTTTTCTATCCCTCCTCAGCCTCCTCAAAACTGATTACCCAACTTAGGGAAAGCTTCCTGATGTTTCCCAAAGTCTTGTGAAAATAGTTCATGTTTTTCACCCAAAGTGCTCTTGACAAAATTTGAATCTTTCCTCTTGGTTCTACTAGAAGGTCTTCTTCCCAGCAAAGTGAACCTGTCATCTTGGTTCACCCCAATGCCAAAATATATCAGAAGTGCAGAGGGTGGGAAGAGGAGAGGACCAGTAGAAGATGAGGATTGAGTCAGGAATCTCAAGTGAACTTGGACCATCAGTGTCCATGGGGCCTGATGGGCTGCATCCAAGGTTATTCACTCTATTGGCTGCTGCCCTTCTAATGTTACTCTCTGTCAGCTTTGAGAGGTGTTGGGGAGAAGGAGACGTCTCTAAGATCTGGAGGAGAGCAAATTTTGCACCTATCTTCACCAGTAACCTGGTGGATACAAGCCAGTTAGCCTACCTTTGGTCCCTGACAAAATCATGGTGCTCTCCAGGAACACTTTTCTTCAATGGATGGTATTTATCTGAATGTTAGCAAGCCTTTTGACACTGTTTCCTGTGATATCCTTCCATCCAAGTCAGTCTGGACGGGTAGGCAACTGGTGTCTGAAAGCTGCTTGGATGGTTGTGCTCCAAGGGCAAAGTGAAGGAACCATCCTATTCCTGGAGGCCAGTAACAAGTGGAGTGCAGCAGGCACGTGTCCTGGGACCTGTTGGGTTTCACATCCTCACCAATGACACCATGAGTGCACTCTCATCAAGTTTACATCAAGTGGCTGCACCATTCACTAAATGGGATGGCAGGTTTGCCATCCAGAAAGACCTGGACACACTGAAGGAATTGGCCAGCAGGAATGTCCTGAAATTCAACATGGATGAATGCCACATCCTGTACTTTGGAAGGAGCAATCCCTTGTAGGGACACAGCTGCTGCCCAATTGGTTGGGAAGCAGCTCTGCCAAGATGGACCTGGGATGCCAGTGGATACAAGCTGGGCACGATCCAGCAGTGTGCCCTGGCAGCAAACGTGGCCAGGGGTTAGCAGGGCTGTATTAATGGCAGTGTGGCCAGGAGGTCAAGGGAGTAGCCCCTTTACTCATCAGTAGTGAGACTGTCTGCAGTCCTGTGCCCAGCTTTGATCCTTTCAAATAAAAGGAAGAGGACGATGAGCTGGGGTGAGTTTGGCAAGAGCCTACAGGCTGGTTGGAGACTGGAGCGCTTCCCTCTGAGGACAGGCTGAGGAAACTGGACTTGTCCAGCCTGGAGAAGAGATGGCTTTAGAGGCACCTGACAGGAGCCACCCAGCATCTGTGGGGAGACCATCAAGAAGGCAGGGCCAGGGTTTTAACTCACAGAGACACATGGTAGGAGAATGACAGATGATGAACAAGAGAGGTTCAGACTGAATGTGTGGAGAAAGACTTTCCCCACGAGGACAATCAGACAGTGGGGCAGCTGCTCTGAGAGTCTGTGCAGTCTCCATCCTCGAGGGTTTCAAGAAACAACTGCATCAAGCCTTCAGAAACCTGGTCTAACCTCAGAGCTGGCCCTGCTCTGAGCCGAGGTTGGACCAGTGATCTCCTGGGGATCCTTTCAGTGTGAATCACCCTGTGGTAATGGAGCCTTGGGTATAGACTCCGTAAACAAGGATCCTGGTCGTAGGTGGTACCCCTGAGAATAATGGATGCAATTTTGAGGAGGTTTGCTTTCCCTATATTTAAATAGTCTTTAAAAATGATGGATTATTTCAGGGGTTTTTTTTGCATCACCCAGATATATTAATGTATATGCACATCTATATATATAGAAACAGAGATCGTCTGTGCATTTTCCTCTGTGTATTTATCCACTAAATGCATGTTTTATAATCCTCAGTGTTTTGCAAGGCTGTAGGGTAATCTGCTTCATTCAGTAGTTACTCTTGCTCAGGAAATGCACAACAGCCACAAATGCTCCACAGCTTGGTTGCTGGGTAAACTGTAGCTCATTTGTATTCAGCACACTGTGTAAAAGTGATAAGAAGCCAAATACTCCTAGGAAACAGCACAAATGAAATACAGCACGCAGGAGGCAAAGTATTTATAGAAACAAAATATCAGCATTTTCCACACATTTACACAAAGCAATTTCAGTCTTTTCATAGGAAAAAAAGAACATCTCTGGCACTCATTTACTCATTTCCCTGCAGTCATATATTTTGGCCAAAAAGCACTGACTACATGGAAAACCTTCAGGTCATAGCAAATTAAAGATCAATGACAACCTAAAATAGATGCTGTCATATTTTCACTCCTAACATGTCTTTGCAATAAGACCATTGTTTTAGCAAGTAAATAACGTGACATTTCTGCTTGAATGGGATTTTAGCATTGTGGCTGAACTCTGTCTGCTGATCCCCAGCCTGTTATGAGAGAAGGAATTATATCTACGTTTAACTCCTTGGGACCTCTGAATTGATTCACTGAAGCCCATTGAGTGCAAGACAGAGGCTGCTCATTGGAAAAGCAGCTCATCACATCTCCCTTTGTGTGCACTACTCAGCTATGGGTTCTGTTTGGGGTGGGGAAGCCTTGCTGCGTCCAGGTGTGATGCCCCCTGTGGCCTTTGAGACAAGGCCCTGTGCCACCAGGCTTCAGGGGGAATGCTTCAGGTGTGCTCAAGGGAAGCGAGTCCATCAGTGCCTGGTGTTGCTGCACAAGCCCCTGAAGCCACTGAGCACAGCACCTGTGCTGCTGCCTCTGGCACCCAGCTGACAGAGAAACTTCTCCCCTGTCTTTGAGAGAATAGGTAGGAATAGAGAACTGTTTTCAAAGTGTAGGTAAATGATTCTTGAGTCTATCAGTGATGTTTTGAGACTCTGATTGTTATGTGTCATCAGCCCTCCTGTCTCTCTTGTAGTCTTATGAGTACCATTAAGCCTATGAAACAGCTCTTATGGACAGGAGCAAAAATACAATTATTTACTAATCCCACAGTAAAGTAATAGAACAGGTAAAAATTTTTGCATAAAGCTTAGAGAATAAACACCTGTGCAACTAATTTCAAATATTTCCATTTGACTAACATGTGAGTGAAGGTTGGGAGACACCACCAGCTGTATATTCTCCTAAGATCCCTTGGCTTTAGTGATTTTCTATTTGTAGATTTGGGGGTAGGAATTTGGAAATTAATGGAAAATATATGATAAAATCCCATCTGAAGTGTAAATTTAGCTTTTATTGATCTTTTATTGTTGGAGTTTTCATTAAGAACATTGAGAAACATGAAAAAAACTAGAGAAAATGCTGAAACTGTCTAGTACAAAGCAAAGAAATAAAACAGTGGGAAAAAAGCATCTGAACTTGGAAATAGCAGAAAGACCTAAAAATGTCTTTTTGTTGCCATAGTGTACAACTGAGTCAAAAATATTTTCGACAGAAATTGTCTTATCTATTAGCAGAAAAGACACTAAATTTAATGGCACTAAGTAATCATTTGCACATCTCTGTTTTAGCCTTTGCTCTCTTCAGTCTTTACCAACATTAAATAAGTCACTAAACACGTAGTGGTCTGTACAGGCCAGTGATTTATGAAGAGAAAAACAAGGCTTGGACAGCACTGGAGGCTGTACAGTAGGAGCCACAAAGTGCTGTTGGGGCCTCATAGTTCAATGAAGTATTTTCTTGAATCTATTTTTGTCTGTACCTACACACACAATGTCTGCAGGTAAAACAAAGACATTTACAAAATGTATTTCTGCAGAACAGGTTTCTTGCTCTACACCGGCCTGCAAAGCTTCAAATCTGTTCCTACCTGGCAGAGGAGTGACAATAGGACAAGCCTGAAAAATGGAATAAACTGGGGGGAAAAAGGATGCCATTACAAAATGTATAAAAAGCTGATCCTGAAGCAGCTGCAAAGCAGCAAATCTAAAACTCTTCCTGGCCAAAAATGTGGAGGCTTTGCAAGTTATTCTGTTATTCTGTTTAGGAGGAATTGATGCTATGTTGTTTCTAACAAAATCTCTGAGCCCTGTTCCTTTGAGCACTGGAGGGATTAAGAAAACAAAGATAGTTTCTGTGCTTCTATCAAGCCTCTTCCAGGCAGCCTATTTCCAAAACTGCCTTTCTGGTCTTTTTATTGGGATCATACTTATTTTGGGTAGGTCTGGCTTTCTGTCCAGTTCTATGTTTTACTCTTCCCTTACATCTATAGTAAAGGATCATAGAAGTTCCTCTTCACAGGCGATTGGGTTTCTTAGGTGAATTTACATATGTCATACATTGTATCTAGTGGTGATAGTAAGTGAAAGATGTTTGCTTCACCAATTTCTGTAAAACAGCTAGGTTTGCATGAAACCTGTCAGAGACACAGATGAATATTCATGCTTGGGACATTCGTTTCACCCTTCAAGATGCTTACTGATTTACTAACATCTTTAAAATTAATGTGTAGGCTCATTATGTTTTGGATCATGTGGCTAAACTGATCCGGTTTCTCCAGAGCTGTAACAAGAATGTCAACGTTTCTCAGTGTGTAGCCAAACAATATCTCTTTTCCTCATATCAGATTTCTATTTCCCATGCTAGGATCCTTTTTATTTTTCAATACTCATAAATCATACTCATGCAACAAAACAATTCCTTTTATTGTAGAGTCTCCTACAGGGTCAGCAAGATCTTATCTACAGCAATGCACACAGGTTAGAAGCTGCAGTTTAGGAGTTGTACTTTTCAGTTAAACTCAAAAAGACAGGCTGGGAAAGTAAGGTAATACCTCTCTATACAGGGTGTATGTGCAGAGCACTGAAACTTCAGTAATGTATCAGATGGACCTCGGAGGGCATGAGACACTTCCTTCCCACAGGCAGGAGGATGGATCAGTAACAACAACTAATTCAGGGTAGGCTGGAAGGAAAAAAAAGGAAAACCTGACTTAGAGATGCAAGGTTGATGGTGGAGGCTTACCTCCTTGTGCCTTGTCTGAAGTCAAATGGGCTGCATGGCTTGGGAATTTGGGCATCATCTACAGAATGTGGTTTTCAATGGTGAGGCAGCTGCCTGTCAAATAACTTTATTGTTGCCCAGTTCTGGTGGGTCCTGAGGTCAAAAGGTGCCCATGTCCAAAACTGCCCAAAATTTAGGGTTTCAGATCAGGCATGCTTAAATTAAAAGGTGATGCTGAAATGGGGTGTTTATTGCCTTTGCCCCCATGAAAGCCTTGAACCACTCTATTTTCTTAAAGCACCTTAACATAACAAGGGATCAAGACCTCACAAAATGCAGTTCTAGACACCATTTTTAAAATACCATGATAACCACCCTGTTCCTCCCTCATACAATGCTTTTCTGATTATCATTCAATAGGAAATGACAGATCTATTCTCAGTATTGCCCCAAAAGATTCTCTATGCCTTGAGGGAAGAGTCTTACCGTGAGGCTTAGAGTCTTCTCCTCCCTGGAAGAGGAGAGATGTACTTCATCCTTCCAGGTGTGACAAACAGAAATAAAAAAGAAAAAATCTCCTCAGCATTCATTAAGCTGAGCAGAACAGAAAAAATAGCTTGACAACCTTTGGCCTCATAACTCAGGAGGTAAAGAGCAGTGTTCCAAGGATGCTGCTGTGCTCCAACCGTATGGCACAGGTTCCCCAGCTGAGGCCCAGCTAGGGACCTTTCATGGTTGCCTGCACCTCCAAGTGAAGCACTCCAGCCTTTTAAACATATTAGAGGGCTCAGAGTATCTATACTTTTAAGGTCAGAAGGACTTCTGGCAGCTTATAAATACTCTAGGTGTTGTGGATGATGTTCAAAAATGTCAGAGAGCACAGAATTGCATGGAAGACTTGGGGGTGGTGGTTGATGAAAATCTTGACATGAGCCAGCAATGTGCACTCACAGGCCAGAAATCCAAGAGAATCCAGGCTGTATCAAAAGGAGAGTGGCAGTAGGTCAAAGGAGGTGATTCTCCTCCTCCATTCTGCCCTTGTGAGACCCCACCCAAAGTACTGGGCACAGTTCTGGTGTTGCCAACACAGGCAGAACATTGAACTGCTGGAGTAAGTCCAGAGGAGGATCATGGAGTTGGTAAGAGGACTGCAGCACCTCCCCTGTGACAACAGACTGTGAAGGTTTGGGCTGTTCTGCTTGGAGAAGGCTGTGTGGAGACCTCATAGCAACCTTCCAGTATCTGAATGGACCTGCAGGGAAGCCAGAGAGGGACTTTTCATCAGGAACTGTGGTGATAGGTTAAGTAGTAATGGGTACAGGTTGAAAGAGGGGAAATTTAGGTTAGATACCAGGAAGATATTCTTTACTGTGAGGGTGGTGAGACTCTGGAACAGGTTGCACAGGGATGTTGTGGATGCCCCCACCCTGTCAATGTGTAAGGCCAGGTTGGATAAGCAACTTGGTCTAGTGGGAGATATCTCTGCCTCTTGCAGAGGGAGCTTGGGGCTATAGTATTTTTAAGGCCCATTCTAACCCCTTAACATTCAGTGATTTTAAAATTCTATGATCTGAAGTACTCTTTTTTTTTTTTTTTTTTTTTCCCCTGGCAATTAGGATTCAAGCCTCTGGGAATGCAGGCTCTTACCAAAAGTGTTCTGGCCTAGACATACCCTCTAAGAGTCAAGAGGGACCTGAGGGACATGGACAGACCATACTGTACTGCAGTGGTGCTAGAATTGGCAGCTTTCCTCCTCCTACAGGATATGCCCTGCTCCAGACCCAGGCTGTCAGAAGTACCCCAGTCAGCTTTTGCTTAGAGTTAAGTCTATTGTTTTATAGGCAGCATTGGGAAAAAAAAGTCTTACCAAAGCTATTACAAATGCAAACACACCCCCTGAGTATCACAGCTATGAGAGGAGGTGTGTTGTTCTCTGATGTGGAGGCTTGGCTCGTGTGGTCCCATTGGTCCAGCTGTCACTGGCACTTCCCAGCTCCTGCACAGGGCTCAGGTCAACACAAAGTACAATGCTGACAGCTGGATAGTGACAAGCCTGGCTCTACCCCATCAGTGCAAATCTGATATCATGAGTTCCATCAAGAGAATCCTCACTATGATAACTGCAAGCTGGAGTTACAGGATATTGCCCTGGACCGGTCACTGAAAGCAGAATACACCTATTAGTTTGAATTCTGAATTAATGAGCAAAAAGAATATCCTTGCTTAAGATAAAAGACTGATATCACCAGAGCTATTCTACACCATTTGACAGATTTTTCTTTATATTTATACAACCTTTTCCTTTCTTTAAATTTTTGTTCTTGCATTCAAAAGCAGAATTTTAGAAAAGTTCTATTAAAGATGACTGAGTGAAAATGATTCATTTGTTTTGGAGCACTGTTAAGACCCATTTTCAAAAAGAATGGAAAAATGCACTCATGATAAAACTTTGAATGAAGACAAAGGTAAGCTCTTTGGGAGTGCGGCCAAAGCTCTGGGTTTCATGGGAATCACATTCCCAGAAGCTCCTGCTTGACAGCTGGCTGCAAAAGACTGGAGCATGGGGAAAAACCGAGGACTAGTGTGCAAGAGCAACTAAAGGTCAGAGCAGCAAAGAAGGAACATGAAAATATGAGATCAGTCTGTTGGGAATTGTATATTTATCAACGAAAGGCTTTGAGAAAGATTTGTCTGGAAGATGAGGCATGCAGGAGAATTTTCTTGAGAGACGAACAGGAAGAATCTTGGATTGAATTCGGAAAGAGTAGCACCACCTATTGGTGACCATTTGCCGTGGCAAAATGCTGGCATATTCCCAGATACACTTAGGCAGATAAAGGAAAAAAGCTGCTGCTACTATGATGTCTGTTTTTATAACGGATACCTGAAATATTTATAAAGATGGGAATCACACTTCTTGTGGCATAGTTGATGTCAATTCTCAATAATGCCCTAAGTATTTGAAAAATACATAGGTTTGAGCTTAACAAGACATGATACGACCAGCATTGCATCTGGCCTAATTTCAATTAAAATAAGAGAAATTCCACAGAAAAACTTTTCCTCTGTTTCTCACACTTACCAGTATTTAAAAATACAAACAAAACTCTCCATATGCACTAACAAGCAGCAGAGTGGAAAAGACAAGATAAATATCTGTAATAAAGAACTTGGTGCCTTCTCTCCAAAGTGTCTAATCAATCAAAATGCATTTTGCTCTCCATATTTGCCTATTTGCTGACTTGTGTGGGTAAAACTTACAAATATTGACAGCACTTGTACTTTTTGGGAAAGAAGGTTTCAAGTAAGGAGCCATCCATCATAGCATCAGTGCTCTGAGGAGCTGTTTAGAAATAAACTAGAATTTCTTGTGTTTTTCTAGGGGCCCTCAGTTATCACTTACCATTGCTATAGGAGTGGTTACTGGATGGTTACACTCAGTAAAGGGGTTTCTATCCCAGCACACGTAGCTTGGACATGGTGCAATTAATTTGTCTATTCCCTGTGCCCATCTTTCTTTCTTTGTCTTCTTTTTTGGTGTTTGAGTTTGTTGTTTTGGTATTTCTTTTATGTTTCTTTTCTTTTAGCTTGTTAGACTCCTTCCTTCCACTCACAGGAAGCAGACTTGTGTGCAGTTCAGACAGGTGAAACACTGGTGGGAAAAGCTTGTGGGGAAAGACTTGATTAACGTCCATCAGGAGCTGCAGTGGATGCCCAGGTTGATGCCAAGTACCAGCAAGAGCCTCGGCTTTCCCTGGAGTTCATTTGCTGTTTGTCAGCAGCTGGTAGGCTCAGGCCACGTTCCTGCAAGCTCTATTAACATATAATTGGATCTGTTCGATGGTGTTCCCAAAGAGCATTGTTTTATCTCTTGCTTTAGTTATCTTCCACTCATTTAGCAGCTGGTTGAATGGCAGATACAGGCCAGAGGGAGCAGTTCTGCCGGGGCCTGCCTGTGCTCGGCAGCGATCGGTGACCCACCGGCACTCCCGCCCTCGCACCGGCACAAGCTGGCCTGGGACACACGGGCCACAGCTCATCTCTCTCGCTACTGCATCCGCTTATTACTTAGGAGGGAAAGCAGATTAATGTTTCCCTGTTACACATTTCTGAACGCAGTTGTTAATTCTATCAATTATTACATAACAACAGTATGATTACATATAAATCAAAAACGTAGCTATGATATAAATGAATAGAATTAAATTATTATCTGGATTTTGCAAAAAACTTGGAAAGATATTTATATACTGAAATTGTTCTTGGAAAATGTGAAATATCAAGGGAAATTTTTTGTAGGTATGGATGAATTGTAGCTTAGATGACCAGGACTTATGGCACATATATTTTAATGAATTAAACTACTCTCTTAGTATGATTTTAAAAAGCAAACTTCTTAGGAATGACTGATTTGGATAATATTTGCCTTTGTTGAGACTTTACAGCAAAATTGAAAGCAGATCTCAGCAACAACCTAAGTTTGGATGAAAATTATAAACATTTTGGAAAACAATCCAAATCTCTGCATGTAGATGCAGTATATGATGCTTACATTCTGCACTCTGTGTGTTAAAAATAAAAGATCTATCCTGAGACAGAACCAGCAAGAGAATTAATGTTTCAAACTAACTGATGGCCCTGAAATTTTTCCTGACAAAATCTTATTTTAGACACCTTCTTTTCTGGAAAGCTACAAGTAACAGCTTAAAAACAGTAACATTTTATAATGTGAATAAGTTATTTACTTAATTTTCAGCAACTTCTGATAAATTTTCCTTAAACCATAGACTTCAAAGATAGGATTGGTAGCCTGCAAGAGGCTATGTAACTATAATTGCTGAGATATTGTTTTAATTATTTGAAGTATCTGTTGATAGTCCTGAAAACTGACATTTTCTGGCAGTGCATATTCAACAAACTGAGAGCAGCAGAAATGGCAAATCACTGCTTTTCCATCTCTCTGGAAGGAAATCAGACATGTTCTCTAAGCTCCTTTTACCTTAGGCCATTTGAAATTATTGAAGGAGCTACCTAGTCAAACCCAGTAGCTTGCAACTTGGGAGCTGCTGATTTTACTCCCATATATTGCCATAATGTGGTATTTAGTCTTGTGGATCCTATTCCACAAGACTAAACATTATTCAGACAGAAATGTATTTATGCTTATTTAAGTAGAAAACAACTGAAAATGAAAGATTTGAAGCAATCTGCATGTGAAAGAGAGAGAGGCAAGGACATAGTATGTGTCCTGAGCTGTCTTGTACATGACGCTTTGACCTGCTGCTTTGGGCTTCTGAGATAAAGCCAAAGGGCATAACTGGCACAGCTACATGAAAGGCAATTGGCCTTCTGAAGGGATCCTGCTGTCTTGTCCTTGTAACCTATAAAATGGGAAAGATACTTACTCAGCTCCATCTCACAGACTGATGGAAAAATCCATGCTTTCCACTTCAGGCTTTATAGACCTCAGGCAAAAATAAAAGACACATGCAAGTGTTGTGCAACCAAAATGATAAAATAAAGAATGGAGTTGAATTTTTAAATAAAAACATTTATGGGGGCTTTGTACATGCAAATGCATCTCTGAGATCATCTCTCCCCTTTTTATGCCACTGTGAGTTTCTGCTGGTCTTTTTGGAAGCCTTGAACCAAGTCCCTCAAGACATATGTGATCCTAGTCTGGACCAGTGATATGACCAATCTTCTGAGTCAGTGTCATTCCTATGCTTTCATGACACAGTTCTTGCACTGCTGTCTTTCTGAGGAAATGAGGTCACCCAAGACTCACAGAGTCCTAAATACAAATGCCTGTTACTGTACAGTAAGGCAGAAAAACAGGAGCAGCTACAATCCCTGCACAGCCCTGCTGCCAGACAGGACACACCACCAGGATATATTTGAGCATGGGGCCACATAGGAAGACCCTAAATACAGGATTTATGCCAAGGAAATCTATTTCTCTCCAGACAGCATAGGGGTGAGGAAGAGAGAAAGGAGCTACAGCACTGCCCTATTCACAAAATATTATCAGCCCTGCAGTGTAGGAACAGCAAAACTGGGACAAAGAGTGGGGAGGGGAAAGTTGAAGGCACCTTACAATTTAATAAACTCATGCCTGGTCAATAAAGGAGCAAAAGCAAATGCAAAAACCTTGCAGGCCTGCCTACACAAAGGACTGGGGAAAAGCCTAAAATAAGGCTAATCCCTTCACAAACCCTTACAGCTCTCCTACTCTTCACTGAGTTTAAGACCCGTTTAAACCTTATCCAAACAATTCCAATCAGCACTTTATGGACACCAGCTGCAGCCATGGCACTGACAGCCACGATCACATTAGCCCTGGAGGCAGCACCACCTGTGTCTGCTCCTCTGACAGACCCCACCTTGACTGAAGGTGGAAGGCAGTAGAAGGTGGGATGGAGTTGCAGAAATTCAAAGCAGCAGCATGCAAAAAACCAAATCTGTAAGGTAAACAGCAGAAGAACACACAGCCACTGTAAGAAAATGCAGGGGGTGACAGCAACCTGGTAAACTGAAAAAAAAGGAGAAATCATAGGATTCCAGAATGGGTAAGGTTGGAAGGGATCACTGTGGGTCATTTGGTTCAAACTCCCTGCTCAAGCAGGCCCATCCTTATGGGGAAACCCCATAAACTTCTCTGAGGGTCCAGCCAGCAGAGCAGTGGCATAAAATTAGTGAGACAGCTCCTTGGGTGTGTTTTGTAAAGCAAAAGGTTTAATAACAAGAAAATAATAAACATTACAGAATCAAAATATAAAAGCCATGCACAGGTGCAAGAGCAACTTCTAACATCTTGCTACGCCACCCCAAAAAGCCCTTGGTGTCTTTTGTGTTCTCTCTTAAGTATCTTATGTTTCAGGTGGGCTTTTACTGGCAAGCTGCCAATGGAAACATATACAGGTTTTGACAGGCAGCTACAGGGTTCAATTGAAGCTTCTCCTTTGGCACTGAGCCAATGACTATCTGAATCTTACAGAAGTTTCTAGGTAAACTTCCTTATAAGAAATAGAAGGGGAAGCCCCCAACTTCTCCCTATATGGAAACTTGCTCAGTGTAAAAACTGCATCCCTACACATCCTAGAGCACATGGCACAGGATTGTGTCCACACAGTTCTTGAGTATCTCCATGGAAGGGATCTCCACAACCTCTTTGGGCAACATGTTCCAGTGCCTGGTCACTCACACAATAAAGTTCTTCCTCATATTGATGAGCTCCCCTCTCAGTCGTCTCTTCTTAGGGTTGAACAGGCCCAGCTTCCTCAGCCTGTCCTCATAACAGAGGTATTCCCATCCCTTAATCATCCTCATAAATCTCCTCTGGACCCGTTCCAGGAGTTCCATGTTTCTCTTTTCCTGGGGAGCCCAGAACTGGACATAGAACTCCAGATGCACCTCACCAGGGCAGAGTAGAGGAGCAGGATCACCTCCTTCAGCCTGCTGTCAATGCTCTCCCTAATGCACCCCAGGTACCACTGGCCCTCTTGGCCACAAGGGCACTGCTGGTTCATGGACACTAGGTGTCCATCAGATCCATCTTTGCAGAGCTGGGCTTTCCAGCAGTTTGGCCCCAAGCCTGTGCTGGCTCTTGGGGTTATTCTTCCCCAGGTGCAGGATCCTGCATTTGCCTTTGTTGGATTTCAAATGGTTCCTTTCTGCCCATATCTCCAACCTGTCCAGGTCCTTGTGAAGGGCTGCCCAAAGCTGCACTCAGCATTAACCCAAAGCTTCTCCCAGCTTTGTGTCATCCATGAACTTGCTGAGGAGGCATCTGGACCTTCATCCAAGTAATTGATGAATAACTTAAACAATACTAGGCCCAGTATTAAACCTTGGGGGACACCACTTGTGATAGACCTCCAACTAGAGCCTATGCCACTTATTACAGTGTTCTGGGATCTGCTGTTAAGCCACTTCTCAATCCATCAGGAAGGAGGAACTGTTAGAAGAGTGAAAAGATTTATCATTAAAAAAAACCCCTCTGCTCTTCCCAGTGTGTTTATTTTGAGAACACATTCATTGTGCATGTGCAGCTTATCTCTATAGCTCAGAGAAGAGAATAGATCAGCTCTCCACTGTCACCTTGACTGACAGACAGCTGTTGCTGTGGCAGAGTGACAGCTGAAAAGCCATGTGATTGATTCCAATGCCGTCTTGCTCGATTGCAGCTAACAAGAGGCTTGTGTTCACTCTACCTTTATTGAAGTGATTCCTTCTAATTGTCTATTTAACACATTAAAAATACTGGGAGATACAGGTCAGTGCTCCAGTAAGCTGATGTTCAGGCAATGTTTTCCAGGTACAAATGAAGATTTGCTTATGCTCAACACAAAGGCTGAAGAGAAAAAAATTAATGATCTTATCAGGTAAAGCAGGTGTTGTGGTCACACCACCAAGGTCACTAGCATTAACAAAACACTTTGAAAACAGAGCTGTGGCATGTTCCCAGCAAGGTGCTGGAGCGTTGTAGAGATAATGTACTCAGCCTCGAGGGGAAAAAATATGATGCGCTAACACTTGCTAACAGCTGTTAATGGCAGAGAATTGTGGACAGGAGAAGGATGTTTGACCTACCAGTCCTTTGGAGGAAGATGTAAACAACTGGCTTGATTCCCCACTGCCTTGCTCCTACTATGGCCTTCTACGCTTATGCCAAGTAAATGCAGCATATATGGTAAATGCTCTCACAGCAAAAGACCTGTTTTACCACCACTTGCATGGATGCAAAAATCTACAAAAACTGCAAGGTAGAGAAAAATTAGGGTGTGCAAATGCAGGGAGAGGGGTTTATGCAGGAACAAAGCGAACAGGGAGACTCAGAAATGCAGTTATATAGCAACTAAATGAAAGCAGCATCTTTTAGCTCTGCTAAGTGGTGCCCCAGGAGTCCTGAATCACTGTTACTGCCTTCCATGACAAAAATACGTTGTTACTGCCTCTTCTTTCAGAGCTCACGGCAGAGCCATCACATCTAGGAAGAGAAACCACCACTCCCTTCCGCATCAGCAGACTGGACAACCCAAGGCCAGATGCACACTTCACTTCTGCGTAGATGACACCTGCAGGAGGGCCACTGCAGGTCCTGCCTCACTCGGCAGAGCATCGGCATTTCAGGATGGCACAAAGTGTGCCATCATCCCAGCCCAAACACCCTCAGTCCTGCTCCACCTCACCAGCAAATCCAAACGTGCCTTAAAGCCTTGCTTGAGGCAGCAGCAGTGTTTCACTCACCATAACTACTGATAAGGGTGCAGAAGTGATAAAGAAGCATTTATATTGCCCATCTCAGTGCAAAAATATATGGAAAGCTATTTACTTGTCAATGAGCATATGGATCCAGAAGTCACTGGGTGAAGTCACCACAAGACACTGCAAAGAGCCCACAGAGACCTTCACTTTCTCAGTGACACAGAGTCACTGAGAAATATCTCCCTTCAAGAGGCCTTGGATCAACGAGGCTGAAATTCCTATGCATGCCTCCAGAGATGGAAAATGAACTCTGTGGGGCCCAATGAAAACATGCACTGCAAGGTCAACATGTTGTGCATCTTTTCTGAAACTTGAAGTGCTAGCCTTCAGCAGATTTAGACATAGATTTAACATTCAGCTGAAATTTTTAGAAACAAAACCAAAGAGAAAACCAGAGCATGACAGTTTGTGCCATCTGCATGGGATATGAGCATGAGTTTTAATGGCACCAGTTAAAACATTATTCAAAAAATTATATTCGAATCCATTTACTGATTATAAACCCTTTAATAAAATAAAGCTAGTGGCATGTGCACTTGCACCTGCTGCTGTTGTGTGCTCCAGTTGACTTCTTGCATAGGAGGTTCTGCATCAGTGGGGATGGCAATTCAGTGGTAGGCACACCTCCTCCCTTTCTATCCTTTTTCTGGTGCACTAGTACAGCAGAGTCTAAAAAAACCGTATCCAAAATTACTCAGTGGGGTGAGGGAAGAACAGTGTACTGGAAATGCACAGTATTAGAGAGTAGGCTCCAGTGTGATGAAATGAGAGCTACATTTTGACAGTATTCTCTGGTGCTTGTACTGTGCAGGAGGTCAAGACTTTACTATGCCTACTCTGATTCTCCTGGAGACTCAACACCTCCTCAGCTGCACAGCAAGCATTTCAGGCTATTTCTATTTTTATGAACTTTACAGACACTTTCCTCATCTTCCATTTAAAAATGTGTCTTTACTATATCCCAAGCCTCTCCAACCACTAAGCTATGTGTTATTGCAATAGATGCTGTATAGAATCAGAAGCCAGAAGACAATGACAGTACTAAGCAGACCTGTATTTAACCAAGAGTTTACACAGTATGTTGTAATTTTTTAAAAAGACATTTCTCTAGAAAATAACAGACATATTATTTTCCCTCAACAGCTACATTTCTCAATTTGACATACTGTAGACCAAACTAAGCTCTTTTCCCTTCTGCAGTTCCTCAGACTCCAGAAAGTTGCAGGTTTAACTCCTCAACAGTAGCTGTGTCTGCAAACTAGTTCTCCTTCACATGTGCCTAGCAGCCCAATATAAAGCAAAGCAGGAATGCTCTCCCCTACAGGGCACCAAATTCTCCTGCAGCCAGAGCTCAGGGCTGCACCTGTGAACTACCAGTGCTGGAGCAGTGCACCCTGCTCTAGTGCCTACAGAAGTAGCTCAGAAAGAGTTTAGCTAAGGGACAAGAATGGCTGCAAACATTCTTTACATGGGCTTCCATAGCAATATGAGCCTTATACACCGCAAGAGCCAAACACATATAACCAATGTAGAAAGCTTCAAAAATGTTGTTGACCTTGCTCCTTTCCCTTGTATTTTGGCCATGTGCTCCTCTGGTACACTTCAGCCACAGGAAATTGGCCTCAGAAAGAGATCAGTAGTAATGCTACATGTTCATCTTGAATTCCCAGGTGGTGTGCTCCTACTTGGGATGCCTATAAAAAGATCAATAACACACACACCTCTGCTGCTGTCATCGTATGTGTACATGACCAACACCACCCTCCAAACGGCAGTAGGTGTAAGATGGTAGCCTAACATTTGCAACCCTTTGAGAACAAGTAATAGGAAAGGTAGTACCCAGCTAAAGCCATTGTATCTGTTCATTTTCACGTTATGTTAAAAATCAAGCAGTTATAATTCTGCTATAACTGACTCAGCCTGGATCAGAATACAGGATCTAAGGGCAAATTAAATTTCACCATCCACATTAAGAGATCAATTCAGCTTCTGAACTGGATCAGCTTTGAATTTAGTTGAAATGGTTTGATGAAAGACTCCTGTCCAGCCGCAGATATAATTATCACACCCATCTTAACTGGATCATGAACTTGACTTTAGGATCCCCAAAGGAGTACTGAAAGCTTGGTCCAGTTACACTGAACTTGGTCCAGAACACTGAAGCTTATCCATCAAGATAAATATATTACCAGTTCTTTGATACAACAGATGCTTGATGAGTAATGGAGCAAATGCCTTTTTAACTATGGTTTTTTAAAAGGATTATTAAACTGCACTAAAGTGTATGCTGTTATCTTTGAGGGGAAAGAATATATTATATGAAAAACAATTATTACAGAGCACATGGAACACAATTTTTCAAGCACAAGTTTCAGAATTAAAAATATTTGAAGAAAGGTTCTCCATGGACTGTCACTTTGTAACCAATTCAAAGCTTTAAATAGCTATTGTTTAAAAAAATTGTCAGCTACAGGAATTATTTTCCCTTCAGATTCCAAATTCTGTCAGATCAGGGTGATTAAAATGTTGCACTAAAAAAAGGGGGGGAGGGAGAGGAAAAGGCAATTTAATCTCCCCTTATAAAAGTAAAAGTAGCAACTCGATTTTTAAAGTATCATGAACAAAAGGCTGTAGCCCATCCATCATTCATATATGGATCCATGTAATGATTCTTCAATTAGAATTATTATCTGTACAGCAGCTGAAGACTGAGAACTGCTGATACACTGCAGATGAGAACATTTGCTAGTCTCTGGGCTCCAGCCTTTCTTAAAAAATGATGATCACACAATATAGATTGCTTGGTTTATATGTGTATTAAGCTGCAATGCCAGCATTTACATTTGCAACATTACAATTTTGCTTTCTTAGGCTCAAGAGAATTTGCTGCATCTGGTAGATTGTATTTGTGTTGTATCTTAGGCAATTGTTACAAGCAAAGCACAAATAGGCAATATTATTGCTCCAAGTCCTTTGTTTTGTTGATTATCTCAGATACTACAAAAAAAAGTAAACTAAGAGTGGGCCTGTGAGACAGGTCATTCAGTGTCAGTTCACTTGCACTGTATTATCCCAGTGCTATTTTTATAAGGCACAGCCATCTGCTCCCTCATTTCTTCCACCTGTACAGATCCAGACAGTCTAAGATGCAACATCAGAGGGAAAGAGAAGCACCTCACACAACCGTTGTAGGTCCTGTAAGGGGGGAAATTCACTTTGGTGATTCAGACTTCAGCAACCTGAGCAGTCTGTCCCTGCCCACTCTAACTACATGCTGTGACCTAGAAGATGATGGAGAGGTAGCTACATAAACGGTAGCTGTGAGACAGCCTTACTAAACGGGCATCTCTTCTTGGTGTTTGTACTATGGATTCCTGCTTTATGAACCTTGAGTATGTTCTGAAGCCCAAGCAGCTTTCCCTCATAATGCAGAAGATGGAGGCAGCAAGTTGGCTCCTACAGATTTTTGAGCAATGTGAAAGCCTTTAGTGATGATGTAGAGATTAGAAAAAGAGCTGCAACTTAATTAAGAAGCTTTTCTACTTCACTGCACAATCTTGGAAAGATCTTCACAGAAGGCAAATACTGCTAATGTGTTTGTTATTTGTTTTATGCTGCACAGTTTGATATATGCCCATGCCACTGCCGTCTTTCACAGTGCTACTTTTAGTGGGCGAGAGCTGCCATAGCCATGAAATCTCCCTGGAACTGCTATACAAAGGAAATGAAACCTCTGCTCACAGGTATATGCTCCAGTGTTATTTCACTACTTTATTATAGACGTTACTGAATAGAGAACAAGAAATTCATACTTTTTATCCTCTACTGAATCTCCTGTTTCAAATACACTGTATAGAACCACGTCTTCTCCATTTACTTGGAAGGATTTACCATTTTAATTATTTAAAATTTCCTTATATTTATGTGACATTATAGAATGGTTCTGTCTCTAAAAAATTAATATTAATTAAAGCTGAAGACATTTATGGGGATAAAGCAAGAAAACTGTTGCGGTCTACAGAAAACAAAACTGAAAACTGGTACAAAAGCTTACCAAAGCAATATAACATGAACACTTAGTTCAAGAGTTTATACACTGTGATGGGACACATTTCTCAAAATATTTTAGATTTTCTCACTTCAGGTAGCTTTACTAAGATCTGTGAAGAACTTGAATGACACAAATTAAATTTTATATTTGTTTTCAATTAAAGCCATCACCTTATTATTTTTTAATTAAAAAGGTTTAAGAAGTAAAAATCAAAAACTACTTAGGTCTATGAACTGTTGTCTAGAGCTCTGTTGAAATTTCAGATTTGATTGCAAATGGGAAACATTTCAAAGACTGAAAAAAACATTAATTGGGGAGGCAGTTCAATCTGTGTTAGAAGTGACTGAATTACTTTCAGCAGACAATTTATTATGAGACCAAAAAGGCAGAAATGTCCTCCTCTCAGAGAAGCAACTGCTGTTTTCTTTATTCAGAATCAGAATACTACTAATCAAAATGCTTATTTTAGCTGCTATCACACATCTCCCTAAACTCTTGTAGTAAGAGTGCTCACATTCACATTTTGTGACTGGTCATCTAAATATAAAAATAAATAATTTATACTCATTCAGGACAATATCAAAAACCAGGAAGAAAGGTATCACTAAAGCCTGGTAGTTTTCACTGGCTGCTCCAATATATAGAATATTGAGGCAGTAAGCTGCAGAAATGTGGCTCCAAAGTTTTACTGACTGGAAAAACTGAGGTACAGCATGCCTTCATGAAAAAAAAAACAAAACCCAACAAACACCAAAACAAAAGCCACAAACAAAAAACCCCAAACCAACCAACCAACAAAAAAATCGTGAGGGAAGGGAGGGAGAGGAGGGGAAAGAAAGAGACAGAGAGAGAGAGAAAGAAAAGACAAGCTGTTTACATCTCCTTACTGCCACAAGGGCTCAGTGGCCAAGTTACCTGACATGTCTCCTAGGATGTGTTTGTAGAGCAAACAACAATGGTGACTGCAGTCTGGGGAGCTGTACCTGCACAAGCTTTAATCAATCTAATGTGTAACTCCAACAATAACAATGTGGAAGCAGCAGTTCAACTTAAGCTGAAGATACAATGGACCTCATTAAGTGAGAGCACCTCCACGATGATTAGCACATTATTAACTCCCACATACCAGCATCACCTCTTGCATGAATTAATTTGAACGTGCTAGACAGACAATGTCTCAAAAGCTCCACTATTTTGATTAAGTGATTTGCAGACGCTCTGAAGGATAAATGTCTCAGATCCCACCCAACAAAGTAACTAAAACATTTCCTGACATTTAGAACTCATTAATTGTGGTATCCTGAAAAACACTACATTAGAGACAGACAAAGAACATGTCTTTAAACATTATGCTTACTTTGAACAGTAAATTACACAGAAGCTATGTAATGTACAATGTAGTAACTACATTTAAGAATAACTACACATTTTGCAACTTGCAGCACTGTCACTCCAGTGATATGGAAATTTTGAGGAACAGACTCTGAATCTATTGTTTCTTTAATGAATTCAAATCAGCAACTGCACAGATCCACAGAACCAACAATACCAATGGCAAGAGACACTACAAAAATGGAAGTATATAAATTTCAACAACAGTTGACTAAAAATGCCAAAATACTCCCATGTCTCACTGGCTCTTAAAACTGACGCATTAGTCCTACACGGTATTCCTCCTTTTCAGTGAGTTTTTGATCTGATCACCCTATCGAATTAGAAGAACGAAAATAAAAAAAAAAACAAAGCCAAAACCACTGACTGTACCTCTTCACAACCCTTGACTTTCAGTATTAAAGCTCCATTGGGCTGCTGAACTATGCAAATGTTTTCAAGAGCTGAGTACTGACAGGATATGAGGCACTCTAGGTTCCTCTTTGCCACTGGAGGCTGACTACTTCTAGGTAGTTCATGACAGGTAAGAACACCTGAAAACCATTACTATTCCAACTCTGTCATATGTCCACACAGTTTGAACACTGCAGTTAGTAAGTGCTATTCCAACATCTGCATAAATCTTTGAAAACAAATTTAAAGTGACACATTCACTGATGAAAAAGACAGTATTTTGAGAGCAGAGAAATGTATTGTTTGGATGGTTTAAACCTAGGAGGGAATTAAGTCACTGTGACAGACAATACTGTTAAACAAAAACATGTGAATAAACATACTGTGATTTGGTAAACACTGGTCCAAATAGCCACATATAGACTGAAAGGCAAACTCTAAGTCTTTGTGAACATAAAGCTTTACTTTTCCAGATATATTAAGTGCATTTCATACATGGCAAAAAACTGGTGTCTGGTCCTTTGTTCTTGGAGAGAGTATCACCTACTTTCTTAAAGCTGAATTCCACCCAAAGTTTTATTATTGTTTTCAATAACAGGAAAATAAAATCAAGAAAAAAATTCTGCACTGCAGATGCACAGTCATAACCCAATACAAACCCGACATAATTCAGACAAAACCTTATCTTCCTGTGTTATTAAATCTGTATCTTCTAGTCTTCAAGTTGTTCTGTGGCTGCATTAGCATCACTTATTTCATTTATACTTTTTTCTTGCTTTGCTTCTTTTCTAAAAGTCTTCAAACACTTGTCAAGTCTTTTTAGGAATACATCTACATCTTGCTTTTTAATTCCAATTGCTGAGGCAGCATTGAGGTAAGCACAAGGATAGTCATTTGCATGTGACATAAAGCCTTTAAAAGTGTAGTTATTCACAGTTTGTACAGACCCACAGGGAACAACCCTGAAACAAACAAACAAAATCATGATTCAGTTAAAGATACCTTGACATTTTATGTGGTACCCTAGGTTGAACACAATTACACGAATACCTACTGAAGTAGGTAGCTGCAATCCTACCACTGATGCTTAGCACCAGCATAACGTAAAATCTGTTGAAATGCCAGGTCAAACAGTATATAGTACAAAAGAATTATGCATCAAAAGGAAAAACCTGAAACCTTCATATCAGTCAAAGAATTAGAGAGTTTTAACTTCAAAAATTCAAACTCTTGAACAGTTTCAGCCAAAGATAGTTAAAATTACAGGACCAGCCAAGGTTATGACAAGCAAATTAAAAAGAGCATCTAACCACAGTATATAAAGATTTACTGTCATTCATCTGTGCAGGAAGTGGAATAATCCAAGCTAATGAAGCATACCTTCTGACGTGGAAACATTCAGCTCTGCTACAAAAAAACAACGTTAAGTCTATGGCAGAAGTTAGCATGGCAGCAGTAATATTCAGATTAAGGAATGCTGCCAAAACAAATTCTAAATCATTCTGTTCTTCTAAATGGTTTAAACCAAAATCATTAAAAATTATTTGGCTTGCATTTCATTGTAACAGTATCTCTAAGAATAAATTCAGCTCAAAATGGTTCAGGTTATAGATTTTATATTTTTTTAAACACAATTAGTTCCAGAAGGCAGGATTTTTTTCCATTTGACAAAAAAGCTATGTAGGATATTAAAAGCTTATTCCTTGACATCCAGCATAACCATATTTGTATTGCAATAAACAAAACAAAGATCTTCTGTCGTAACTTGCACCTAAACTGTAAGATCAGACCACATCTGGAAACTAAATTAAATCAAGGAATACTAGGGAATAATGACACTAAATCAAATGGGTGTAGATTATCTATTTAGGCTACCAAAGTAGACATAGAAAGTAAACACACATAGAAAGCCTCACTGCTAACTCAGGTAGGGAGACACTACTACTCTGTAACAGTGAAGATGGAAGGGTGATTACTCTCTAACTCATTATTGTTAGACAGCCTTCTGTAATCATGACACAATTGTATAAAACGCTTCACAGGATTTTGTACAATATATACTAATACACACCCCCTACTCCCCCAATTTTTTAAATTCGTAATATCCTTACCTTGCTCCAGAAACTTGTCTTGTGAAAAGCATCGATCCAAGCTGGGTAACAGCAGCATCATTAGTTTCATCCAGATTCTTCAGTGACATGGCTAAAGTAACATAAGGTCAGGTTAAAACTGCTACAAAGCTGTCTTTTCTCCAAAGAACCAGCACAAATGACAAGTTCCTTTCCAATAGCAAGAATCTAGCCAAATATTTGTGTTCACACACAAAGGAAAGGAAAAAAAAGAAACACTGTCATAGATTACTTCCTTGGTTAGACTGCATGCAGATTCTACACAGGTGGGCCATATTATTTTGGTGTTCAGCAGAATTTTTGGTTAGAACAAATACCTTGAGCACGAATTCCATAATTCCTTTTACAACACTAAGATGATGAGTAATTATACACTAATTATATATTTTTAATGACATATTAGTACATGCTAGCATCTTCAGCCTGTCTTCACTTAATTTCTGTCAAATTAATATGCTGGACAGGAGCAAAATAATGGGTCCAAGTTACTACACTACTTTTAGAGCAGGTAACCTTATTGAATTATTATTCAATTTAGTAGAGTGTAGTGATGTTTAATATATAGGAATGGTATGTGGAAGTGCATTATGAATCCACAGTATATTAGATTTTTTTAAACTTAAAACCCCAACAATTACCTAAAGAAATGGGATTATGTGGTGTGTCTAACAGTCTCTCATTGTGGTTATCTGCCAGCTTCTTCAGCTCACTTGAAAGATATGAAAACATCTCCTGAAAAAAGATGCAATATTTTTGTTATTAGCTATCAAACAGAGAAAATAGCACCTATTTCACAAAACTGTTATGTCTCCATTACATCCTGCAGGTGCTCAGCTGATTCTCTTTTCATGTGTACCAAGTAAATGGATCAGACAATTCTCTGAAATAATTCTATAAAGGAACAGCTCCATTTCCTGAACACTGTTCTTATCTCTCAAGCTGATACAAAAGTCTCTATCTGGTCTAATATATGCGCCTGGGATGTCATTCATTCTCTCTGTGGCACTGAAACCTAGGGAGGTAAAAAATCTTGAAGAGATTCCCACTGCACAGCAAGTTATACCCCACCCCACTTTTCAAGGGCCTTCCCATGCCCTAGCCCCCCTAAGCCACTGAGAATGAACTGTTACCACCACAGATGGCAACGTTTTGGCAAATTGCTCATTACTTTGTCTGTTCTCCTTTAATCCATTCCAGACTAAAAGCAGTACATTTTGTTACCATGTATCACACAATCACATTTGCCTAGAGCAGAGACTTCTTTTCCGGCACAATAATAAAAATCCAGTTCTTAAGGAGGCTGCAAGTACACATTTGACTGTATTTTGTTTCACACAATATACACTCTCCTGAATACTCAGCTCTGTTGAGCAGTCTGTCCTTTTCCTAGCACCTCCCTTCTGTTCAAGCTGACTATAAGAATGGAAATACCTGAATTTCTGCTATCACTTAATTAGATTGCACCTTTACTGTGAAAGTGTTGTAAGACTGAGATTCATAAATACTTTGGCTCAGATACAAGTCACACTGCACATAAAAGACTGTTTCTTATTTCATCTGTATTTTATATCCTCCCTCTCCCCTAGTAGCAATCTATGATAATTGCTCATGCTCTTTCTCAGTTTAATATATTCTGCTTCAGATATCAGCTCAAAACACTTATGGACAGAGTGAGAATAAACACCATTCTTCTTATTGTAAGCTTTAGGTGTTTCCCCATCATTTTTAATGCCTTGTCTCTCATAAAAAGTACCAAAACCATACAGACACTGGGTAGCCTTTTTAAAGCACACTAAACACCAGGCTTCTCCTCTTTCAGGCCATAAAAATTGTCCTGCTTATCTGCTTTAGTGTGACTGCCTCTTTAAGCATCCTCATCAATTTCTGGACCTGACAAGTGATTTTTCATTCTTTAAATAGAATTACCTCTTCTGTTTGTAGACCGGTATCCTGCTTTGACCTGTGGACTCTGACAGATATAAATTACAGCTTGTGATCAAAATTATGCTTTTGAACAGAACCTCCCCAAGGTCTTATGAAACCAAATGAGCTTTGTGGTACCTAAGTTAGAAGGTTACCGCTGCTTTTCTTGAACCACTGCAGGAAACCTCGCCTCCCTTCATGAGTGAGTAAATGAACACCGCTCTCCACCTGTACTTCCTAATACCACAGAATGAATTCAGATGGAGAGAAAAAAGTACCCTCTTACTGTCTAAATGAATTAGGCTATTGATACAGCTATCCTCAAAAATATAAAGCTTCTGTAATACTTGAAAAAAACAAAAACCAAAAAAATTGGGACGTATCTATGTTTAATTATCAGAACTTGAAATCTGTGAAAAATCATTCTTATTTCTCGTAAATCAAGTGATTTTATGTTTTCAGTTCAAAGTTTATTTATGGCTTGCTCACAGAAGCTGAAAAATATTTGTGTTTCAAATGTTAAGACACTTATGCCTTTCCTCTGGTCCCTCACTGTATCTAAGCACATTATTAATTTGTTACTTTCCATAATAAGCTTCACTAATTTTATTAGTATTTATTTTGGAATACAAATCATAAATTAATTTGTGCTCTCTCTGCTGGCTATTTACTTCTAAAACTGAATCAAAATACTGTAGAAATACACATAAATTGTGCCTACTCTGGAGATATTATTGGTGAAATTAGTACTGAGAAAAAAATATACTGGAACAAGATCAATTTCCAAATAATTTTTGTGTGTTGTATCTAGGAAATTCTCTGATAAATCTCTTACAGTATTACTGAAAGGACTGCTGAAAAGAATACTGGAAATATTACTGAAAGTTGGTATAAAAAGTTACCCACTGCATAAATATATTAATTTAATTAAATCTATTAAATGAAATTAGGTTACTAGATGAGCCTTTACATACATAGGAATTCATTAAAACAAAGGAGGATAGAAAGATGGCAAAAGAAATCCATGTATATATTTTCATCAGTTTGACTAAAGCTACATGAACATGAATTCAAAGTTTGCTGTTTTTATGAACAACACTGTTTTGCATCTTTCCATTGGAAGCCCTGTAGACATTTTATAGTTTCAGAAGTTTGTTGCAAAATAGATTAACTGCCTTTCCAAACAATGGTGAGGTCAAATCTATAAGCAACCTCCATTATAAAATATTTCTCTTATATGGAAAATTTATAAGCACCCTAAGCAATTATATATAATTGAGTTCTTACATAATAGATTTTCTGTAGCAGGTACACAAGTTTTCTCCAATGAAGCCAACTATTATATTCAAGTTATACTGAGTAACTCAAGCACTAAATGTCAGTTAAGTTTCATAATTTATTTCACTCTTTTACCTTAGAAACTTATCACAAAACCTCATTAGTCTAGACAAATGAATGCTAAACTATGTGGAAATATCTTTCACTTCTGGTTCTCTGAGCATCTAAGCCAACAAAACACCTTAAGAAACAAAGAACAAGTCACCAACAATGTCTGCATCAAATAGGCCAAATAACTCAATTGTTTGGATGAAGCAATCTACTTTGACATACATATACAAAAATATTTTCAAGATGTGTAGTAACAATCATTAAAAATATTTGAATCATACTATATTTACTATAAAACTACTTTTAATAGAACCTACACTAGTATGGGTGACTCTTCATTTGTTGCTTCATTGTGATAGACACTGTTCTTGCAAATGAAAAGAACAAGAGAGAAACAAGTAAGGAAAAAAGCCAGTAACTTCAGAGAAAAAGAAGATGGGGGTACTGAATAAGCCATCAGTCCCATACCAGCTGACAAAGAGGCAACTGATGAAGGCCAGAAAAATTCTTGTGGAGGGTTGAAACCATCTTAGCTGGCTCTAACCACCCAGCTTGCTTACACTCTAAGTCTGTAACACTCAGCCTTCCTCCCTGTGTCATTCTCATCCAAAAAGACGAGCTGTCCTCAGGGACCAGCCACAGAGCTGCTTATGGTGCAGAAGAGAACACTGTGCAAGAGTCATTTTACAGCCTCTTCATCCTGGACAGTCTGCCAGCTCTCCTACACTTGCCTGAGACCGATCTGGTCCCATCTTACTTTGCAGCAGCAGCAGCTGTTTTATAACGCAACCATCACAGCCTCTCCTGCTTTGTGCCTCAGAAGGACCAGCTGCTTCTGAGCTGTGATCTGACCAGACCACTTGGTGCACCATGCCACCCAGCAGAGGAGCTGCAGTGCTGAACATGGAGAGCTGCCAGCAGAGGAGAGCCCAGAAGGAGGCTCAGTTCCTTGATATGCAGCCAGACACATGACACACTGTTGTGGCAGCCCTCTTGTTAGAGGGTAGAAATGAGCTGAGACACAGAATTCTTGTTTATCACAGCATGAAAAGGGTCCTGGTTTATTCCTCTTTACAGCTCGGCCATCCTGACTCCAGCTATTCACTCACTCTGGCTGCAGCAAGCTCCTGCTGCAGGTTTCCCTTGCAGCCTCTGACTGCTGGTTGTTTCCTGCTAAACTGTGACTGCAGGGATCAGTTTGCAGACTCTGAATGCAGGCTTGTACCCAGCTAGACTGTGACTGCAGGTTCCAACAACAGGCTCCAACTGCAGACCCAGACTGACCTCACAGCAGGAAATCTCTTTCCCCAGGATCCTTCTTCTTCATAATTCCCTTTGTTCCCTCTTCCTCAAGGTTCCTCCTCCTTCCCCCTCATGATTGCGCCCTCACCAGCTCACCCACTCCCTTTTATCACACTGATCTTTATTGGCTATAGCTGTGACTCATCAGGGGTGAGGCTGTATTGGTTAATTAATACAGCGACTACTTATCAGAGATGAGGTCACCTGTATTCCCTTCTCCTACAACAAACTATATGTGTATGTGTGTGACACCTGCATATACCACACACCCTCCTAGGCAGATTCTCTTGCATTGCAGGAATTTTGTTATGGATTTATACTAGAAAGTTTTAAAAATATGAAATTAATTATAGAACCTTTACATAATCTGTATCTAGCATATGTGTAATCTACCAGGAAGTGCCCAGTAAGCCTTGCCAATCTGATTTGCTATCTAACATTCACATTTTTTTTAAAGATCCTTCTTAACAACAGCCATCAACACTTCAGCATCTCTTCAGCACTTGTGAGACGGTGAGCTCAGGCTCTGTGACCCACACTTCTCCAACACAGGCTTCTAAGTATGGAGGCCTCTCTGAAATTTTCATTCATGCTTGGTGCTTGTTTAGTTACACAACATCATTTAAAACAGTTCATTCAAACTAATTTTCCTTCAGATACTCTAAAGTTTCAATATGGTTACATGTACTTCACATGAGGAAAATCCTCCAATATTCTCATATTTGACATGCTACAGTGTAACAAGCTGACTGGGGGGGGGAGTTACAAATGTCTATCTTGCCTTGAGAATAGCTATTTTTTTACATTTTTAATATTCCTTATTAAATGGCTTCTTCTTCCATCATAAGTAGAGCAGCAATACAAACTTACACTGAACTGTATAAGTAATTTATCCCAAGCAGAACAATTACATCAGTGATAACTCATGAAACATAAACCCAGTATTATAATGAACTGTAAAGCCCAAACAACTTCCTCCCACTCTGGATGATTTTAAATATTTTAGATACATACTCCATAAGGACATAAAAATAACTCCAATTTTACTCTCAGAAAGTATGCAGACAGATGGATACCAATACAAAAAGCTGTATCACATCCCAGAGTAACACAGAAATCCATTTAAGAAAAGGAGAATTATCTTGACTGTTAAGTCTAATGAGGAAATCTATAACTGCTGTAAACAAAATAAAACCATCACCTCTTCAATAATACTAGTATAATAATTAGTTAAGTGGATTAAAAGGACCATACTGGTTAGTAGTAGGTATTAAACCTGGCCTGTAGGGTTCTGAAAGTAAACCTTGAATGTAGGGTTCTTGCTCTCCATAAAATTTGAGATGACAACTAAGCCTGTTGTTTATGCCATTACACAGTGCAAGAAATATATTTCACATGGCCTGGTTTGGACACACACATCCATATATGAAAAAAGCAACTTTTATGACCTAGAAACGTAAAATACAGGACATAACAACCTGTACTGAGGCATCAAAAGTTACGAAAAAACCACCACCTTTACATAAAGTTCTTTAAAAGCAAAGATATTAACAAATTTGACTATGGACCAGCTGTTATCTGCAGTGCAAAAGGACCTAGAATTGCCTACTGAAATCAGAAAACCACTGTTCTAACCATCATATAAACATATAAAAAGGAATTCTGAAAAGTCAGCACTCCTTCATATCACTACATATAATCTCATACTCTTGGACAATTGCACACTCCACAACTCCCAGCTTGTAAAAAAAAAAATCCCACTCCATGTACATGCTCCTCTCCCTCATAATCTCTTGCCTTCCTGTATTAAACAGCTAATCTGTGTAAAAGAAAAATTGGGCAGATTATTTTGTTCCTTGCTTGTGTGAGACTAATCTCTTCTCAGTAATATTCTGGTCTTTCTGGCCTAAGCTCAAATAACCTGAAGTTACACCCACACAAGTGAGGATCTGGTAAGAAGAGAAAGAAAAATCACCTGAAGTTTTTTATAGCTGATTTTTTTCTGTGTGTGTGACAGTAGGTGCAGCTGCACCAATATAGAAAGGAGTACTCAATGTCAAGCTATAAATAGTTCCTGCTGGAAGCTTAATAGCTCTGCCTCTGCTTCCTCAGAGCACAGGCAATAAACTATCACTATTGCATTTTAACAATTCAGGAACAAACAGATTTAAGCAAAAATGTTTCTATTTCCATAGCAAATCCAATAAAAGAAACATATTTATGCTACATATAAGGCTCTGTTTATAGAGTATATTCACATTTGAAATAAAAAGACCTGAAGTTGTAAAAATATAATACTGTATTCACTTTAGAATTCTACTTCCAAGAAAATTAGATGACTCAAAGTATACCGCTATTCATTAAGATATTTATGAAAGAATTATTATTTATGACTCAGACAATATTTCTCATGCCCTTTATACATCGTAGAAATGTAACAACAGAATCAGCTTTGTAGAAAACAATAAATTCACTTGAGACTCTTTTGGACATAAGAGTAAAAGGGAAAAAATACAATTTGCTTTTAATGAAGACGCAAAACATAAATGGCAATACATACAACAGTCCAGAATAAAATGTTGCAGTAGAGGCAAAAATGGTAACTGCTTTCAGTGTTTCACAAACTGTTTTCTCTTTAGTTGCACAAATTTCTTCTTAGTCATTGTAAGGCCACTAAGTTGGTTTGGTTTTCTATAGTCTAGCTGTTCCTGTGGGATCTCAGTTCCAGTACAGAATTTATGGATGCTTCTAATAAGCAGCTAGAAATAAGTCACAGCATCCAGAACTACTGCTCTGCCACACTATCAGAGACAGCAGCAAGCTGTCAGCAGGAAACAGTTGGAACATAGTCTTCAAATACAATAATGAAACAGATAATGCATAGCTTAAAATTATTAATTTAATAGTACTTAATTCACTGCATTTCCTTATATAAAGTCTCTATAAAAACAATCTTCTGTATTACTATATAAAGAGGCAAAAATCAGGCACGTATAAATTCCAGAATTAAGGGTAACTCAAGATATACAAATTCCAACCTGACATCCTTTGGATTTTTGTGCAGTGCAATTACACCCAAATTAAAACCCAGTCTGAGATAAGCAGAGAAGAAACTTAGCTGTGTGTCTAGATGAATAACTAAAATGACAGTATTTCTCTCTTTTTGTGGCAGTACACAGTATGTATTACCCAACGAGAAGTTGTGATTCTCCAGAGAATGTAGCACACAAACATTTAATTAAGCACTATCATAGCACAAAATCACAATAGGGACAAAAGTGGAAGAGCACACACCCTGGTTTACTCTTGAGTGTCCAATCTCCTGTCCTGGAAGCAGCGTGACCATGATAAAACAGTATAGTACTTCTCCATTTAAGTTTTTGTGGACAAAACTTTACTATTTAGTCACATTTACGAACAACAAATATGAATACTGTACAAGATACTATACAGGCCCCTCCTGGTTTGAACAAACAACAACATGGAAATCATGCTTACTCATGAGCACCATTTAGGCAAGAAGTAATCCTATCATACTAACTTTCCAGATTCTGAGCTCCAAGTAAGTTCAATGGCTTTCTAGATGGAAACTGGATTTACTACACAAAGCAGTTTGCAACAACATTTTGTTAACAGCTGACTTCAAGAAAATACTGCTTGCCAAAGAGCTTACCTTTCTCTCTTTCAGTAAGTTTTTGTAGCCACTGGTTCCCAGAGACAGAAGTGTAATGAGGACATCTAAAGAAGGAGACGCAGATGCTCTTCCTGAAAAAAAAAAAACAAACCAATATACAGATTAAAGTGGCAAAAATAAATTTTATGTGAAAGAAAGCTGATAATCAAGTTTTCTACAGTTATTCTGTATGGCTGAAATCAGCCCATGAACTAGTTACCTGGATACATTTTGCTGATCTCCTGAATGAAGGACTCGTTGAAGCCAGCAATGATGGCACCACCTACTGGAACCATAAAATTTTTGTCCAAGCTCTGAACAAAAGCATCTATTCTGCCAACTCGAGCACCCTTCATCAAAAAGGATGAAAATAAAATCCACAGCATACATTAGAAAAAAGGGAAACGTGATAGCATCATAACTATATAAAAGTGTAGCTAAAAAAAAAAAGTTCCTGAAACTCTCAGATACTGCATTTGTGATCAAAACATAAAAATCACGATATTACCTCTTTCAGCACTGCTTACTATTAGTACCATTGTCTGCCTAACATATTACCCTACAAATTCCCATTTTCCTGTGATTTAAGATATCGATTTTAGTTCCTGCAAGTCTAAGTGTAGCTCCTTTTCAGCAACAACCAAAAAGAAACCCCTCAAAATTTAATGGCAATTATACAGTTAAAAGTGTTCAATCCTGAACACTTTTTACAACTGTCACAGTAAAAGGCTACAAGCTAATGTTTCATTAGCAAAGCTTTTTTCAATACATATATAAACTTGCATTAAATAAATGGGCTTATAACATCACTCCTTCTTCTAAGGCTGCTTTCAAAATGGATATTCAGGTAACTTCTTATAGCAGATATCCCCCCACATCCTTACACCTGACAACTCGTATTTTCAAAGGAAAAAAAAGTAGGTTCTGCAGTACACCTTCAATTTGAGCAGCATGTAACTGTGAACTGTACAATTAAAAAGTATGCAGCATATGAGAACTTGAAAAGTGGTTTAAACCCCATACATATCAAAATACATGGAAATAAACATTTTTAAGACTACATAGTAAATGTAAGAAGTAGAAACAAAGTTAATACCTATGGCAAACATGGAAAAAAGTGGAGCCAACCAAACCTCATTTATTAGTGCTATGTTTTGATAGCTTAATGCACAGGAGATAGGAAGAACACTAAGTCTGTCAGCTTCTTGTTGTGAACATGAATGCCAGCAGCTACCATTTGATTTAACTGACAGGAGACCACCAGAGGAAAGCACAACACAAAATGGTCTGAAAAGCCTTTTCCTGTGGTACTCTTGCAAGTTGTAGTCACACTGTGCTCAGCATGTACATATTGCTAAGTATCCTTTAATAACTACTTTCTCATAAACAGAAAATTTCCCAGCACAAATAAACTTTGTAAAAAAATGTAAAACAAATCTGAGCTCAGATGTATGTATTTGCATAAGCAAGGAACAAACAACTTACTGAATCTAGAAAACACACAAAAACAAACACAGTAAAAATTCCATTTTTAGCATTATAAACTGAAATGTTTATCATCAGAACATTTCTTGCAGCAAAACCCAGCACTTCCCCAGCCTCATTCATGTTAGTTTCTCACTAAACTTGAGCAGATTAAATACAATAAACATGTACTAAGTACATTACAAATAAAGCATGTACCATTTTCTATTCCATAAATTCCCTCAGTCTTTCAAGACTTAGAAACGCCAACATGATGTTCTTTCACAATTGTACACAAAGGTGGTCTATGTCCTGTTAGTAATGTCTTAACAATCTGAAAAAAAGACGACCACCATCTTTTCAATTCTTAATAGTTCAGGTTCCTCCAGACTCTATTAAAATATAACTCCCTATTATTTTGGATAGGTAACAGAAAAGAGAATATTGAAGAACAATGCACACAATACAATGAGGAAAAATGCAAGAATTCTGTTTCATGACTGATCTTAGGTATTAAGCAACATCCTCATCAAACTAAAAAGCATCAGAAATTAAACTGTTTTGAACATAACACTGAACTTAAACCAGTTTCCTCAGCCATTTTCTGTGCCAACAATATTTATGCTGCTGTAGAACCCTGTACCTTCAATTAAAAATCTGTAACTCATTCTGTTGAGGACTTAATTTCTATTCAAGTATGATCTGTTATCTCACTTTTAGTCAACAACTTTAAGAAATACTTTTAGAAAGCTTATTAAGGATATTTTTCCATTATAAAGACACATGAGCAAGCACAAAACATAAATAAATTTAGGGTTACATAAAAAGCATGATAGAAATAACTATTATGCATAAATTCTATTTCTGTCTGTTGTGCTTTCCCAGAAGATTGTTCAAATATCAGACATGCATGGGATTACTCTCAAAGCTATGAAGCATCTGATGGAATTTGCTAGGTTGCCTACAATCACAATTTTACTTATACTTGCTGAAAAATATTACTGGAAACACACAGCTCCTACCTGCTGGATAAGATGCATACATTTTGAAGACTGAACTCCATATGCATTGTTGACAATATGTGGAATGTCATAATTAGCACAAATCACAGCCAGCTCCTCCAGCCTGTGAGCATAAAATTGCAATTTAGAGAAGCATTGATTACTGAAGCTCATCTTATAAGTCAGACCATTAAAAGACTGAAAGGTCTAGAATGAAGTCAGAATGAGAAAAGTAATTATTTTTTTTTTTATTAGTACCTCATCTTAAGCTATAAAAGTTGAGATGAAAATTCTATTGGCTTTTACATATATTGTAAATTGTTGACCTACTCTGAGATTTTTCTTGTTTCACTTTAAGTTTTGTCTGGACACCAGTTAATATATCCCAAACCATTCTGCTTTAGATACAAGCTTTTTTTTTGCCTTTTTTTTTTCTGTTGCTTTACTGTTAACTAACATAGCTTTAGCTAGTCACTTTTTTTCTTTTCTCTAATATTCAGTGTGAAGATGGTCTACAGTAGTTTCAAGAGTGTCTTGGGAATCAAAAGCATCCTATAACAGGAAGTTTTACATGTTTCTCTTTATTCCAAAGAACTAGTATTTCAATCCTTTGACTGGAATCTCACTTGCATGTTTCAGATAAACCGATAAAGAGAAAATAAATTCTTTAAAGGAATGGAGAGCCCTAAAATGTCTGAATACGGACATCAACAAACTGAAAATTTGTTCAGCTGTTTACTCTTCACTTGCCTTTAGAAGCCCCTGAAATCACAGTGAGCTCAACCTGAATTGATTAATCAGTCAAATTAAGATTTATGTGATCATTTTAAGTAAGATTCTTCAGCATTTTAAACATACTTATATGCAGTGCCCTTTTCTGAAGCACTCCAATCATGCTAGATTTAAAAGAAAATACACTCATGATTTTCCCCAAACTTTTGAGTCTATTTTAGAAATAGAATCTATTTGAAAACATTAGGCAATATAAAATAATTTAAAGTGATGATAAAGGTAATATTATCTTTAAACAAAAATCAGGAAACTCTACTTCCAATGCATTTTTACTCTATCTCCTTCTGTACAGCCTCTCACTGTAACTTACTAACATACATACAAAACGTGACAGAGTATGAAAACATTTTTCCAAGAGGTGACATTCCTTTGCATTCTATTTCTATCATATTGTCTAGTGTTGCTCTGCAATGCAAAACTCTGCTGGAAGTGTCATATTAAATTTCCCAAACATAAATCCTTAGAAAATCATCACCACTTTATTATCCTTAAAAAAAAAAATCAAAAGTACTTTATGATTAGGAAACACTAGTAATATAATGTACATATTGATCTTCTACAGTCAAGATATTTGTCAGCAGCCGCATTTCCAATAATTTTTCACATTTATCAACACAGAATCACAAAATATTCTGAGTTGGAAGGGACCCACAAGGATCATCGAGTCCAACTCCTGGCCCTGCACAGCACAATCCCCAAGAGTCACACCATGTGCCTGAGAACATCGTCCAAAGGCTTCTTGAGCTCTGTCAGGCTTGATGCTGTGTCCATTGCCCTGGGGAGCCTGTTCCAGTGCCCAACCACTCTTTGGGTGAAGAACCTTTTCCTAATATCCAAACTAAACCTCCCCTAGCTCAGCTTCAGCCCATTTCCTTGGGTCCTGTCATTGGAACCATGCAGAAGAGATCAGTGTCTGCCCCTCCTCTTCCCCTCAGGAGGAATAATATGTAACTGCAAGGAGGTTTCCCCTCACTCTCCTCTTCTTCAGACTGAACAGACCAAGGGACCTTAGCTGCTCCTCATGTGCCTTCCCCTCATTAACAGAATACTTGAGGAAATATAACAAAATGCAGGGCAAAGCTTTTGCATTCTGATCAGCTGGTTCTTAATCAGACACATTCCTCACCTTCTAGAGAGACTTAAAGGAAGAGTTTCCCTCTTACAGGCTTCTTTTCAAGTGTAAGCAGAGAATTTCACCAAACTAGAAACACAGAGGGTATATATATGTATGTTCATCTTCCCACATTCTGAAAATTAAAGGAGCAATAACCTATTGCTACAAGTACTGAAAACAGAAAAGTCTCTTTTTCCTAAAAATATTCTATTGAACTATTAGACCCATTTTGCAATACAGAATGAGAATACTACAATTTGAAGAGAATGTGTTAGTATGCAAGGGAAGCAAATGATGCACAGCATCTATATGTACCTGCACCTGCTTCCAAGGCCTAGAATGCAGCATTGAAAGTGCTACTAATCATATCATAAAATTAAAACATTAACGTAAATTGGCTACTGAAGTTCTTAATAGTCACAAGTAGAGAAATATTTCCCAGTTTATTCTTCCTTTCTTTCTCTCCTGTTTGTTAAAGTTCATAAAAATAAAGCTTTGTTCTTTTTTTCTACTACTGAAAGTAAAAAGATACATAATTCTGCTAAGTACATAAACCAACTGCAAAGGACACCTTCCCTTTGGTTCTCTTAAACACAGTAGTTTAAAAACACCTTACAGCAACAGCAGGTAGAATACCAAAAAAGAGTGTTTATACACTACAGAATTACTCCCATAGAGTTAAACAGTACTTCAAAGGAAAGCCATAGATACAGCAGCCATAAAACTACTTAAATTTTTAAAAGATGACCACCACAACTAAATAAAGCCTTACAAATGCAGATATTTTAAAACAGACATTTAAAATTGCACCCTCCAGAAATGCTGTCAGGGTTTTCCTTCCTATAGGAAGATGAAGGTTATGGTCTTCAATAGCTGACAGTTTCTTTTAAACAGAAAGTACATTCAAATCTTTCTCTATCTGTGGTATATCATAACATAGTACCACTACCTAATAATTCATCTCTTAGTTGTAGAGGACAAAACAATAGCAGCATGTCAAAAAGAGGAAGCAGATAAGGAGAAGATTAATTTACCCAAGCTACAAAACAGACTATTCAGTTTTGAGAGCTGTGATTTAAGTTAGCCAATAAATCTGCAAGTCAACTTCAGGCAATGTTCATAGTATTCTAACAGAATGATATGGTTTAAACTCCCATCTTTCCCTCTAGCAACTAGGTTAACATATGATAAATACTGGGCGTTTTTTTAAGGTAGGAGAGGAGAGGGAAATATATTTTTACTTGCCACACTTCAGAGTCGATAACATTTTTTTCCTATGCTTGTGGAGGAGAATAGTAGAAAATGCAACAGTAATATTAAAACATAGCATTAGCTATGGAGCTACATTTCCTGGATTATGTTTCCATGAGAGTCTACTTTCACTACTTCCATGAAATTTTAAGAAAACCACTGGCAAAATGACATGAATTTCACCACAACAGAGCAACATTAACCTCACTTATATGACAGAAGAAAAGCCTTCTGTGTAATTCTCACTTTTTAAATATACTTTTCTGGAAGAGGATTAAAGAACCTTTACTAATTGTTGGCAGAAGCAATTTTAGGAAGATGGATGGTGAAAATACATAGATGTTGTTTGGTTGGGTTTTGTTGTTGTTGGGGGGAGAGGAGGATGTTTATTTCTTTTAACAGTAGCAAATAACACACTTCTTACAAAGACTGCTTACCTATCAGGTACTCTTGGAGCAAAGCAAGATGTTGTGGAATGCACACAAAGAATATTTTCAGCACCAAGAGCCTTGATTTTGGCCTCTACTGCTTTGAGGTCTGTCCGTAGCTCATCACCTTCTAATACATTTTCTATCACCACAGGTTCAAAACCTGACCAAAAAAAGCAAGAACTGAATATAACTCAACAAGTCCCTGACTAATTGTGGGGGTTTAGTTTCAGCATACCTTTGAAAACCACTTCATGTTACTATTGCTTTGATAGAGTCTAACGGAAAAGACTATGCAAATCAGACAGATTGTCACCTTCAGATCACAATTCCTAGGACACAGGTTTTTGCATAAATTTGAGAGAGAGGTTTGAACCATGAGCTTTGGTTTTACACAATTCTAAGGACAGGAAATTAGGCATCTTACTCTGAAGGCAAACTGTAACTTCCTTAGTATTGTGTTCTCACTTGACTCCTTCATACACCTCTGTAGCACTGCACACACCTGCATTTTGCAAGGCATTAGGAAGGCAGCATGCATGTTTTAACTTCATGTTAGAAATCAGGAGTGAACAAATAAAGCTGCACTATCATGCATTAGGCCTTTTTTTGTATGTTACTACAAGGATATGAATTGATCACTCTGATAGATGGAAGTTTCATATCTGTTGGAAGAACACACACTGTGTCATCAATCAGTTACCTTCTTACCTGCAGTTATCATTGATTTAAAACAAGATTTCTGGTCTATACGTGGCCAGATAATGTATTTTGCCTTTGGTCTCTTGTGCCTCAATGTTAAAAAACACAGAGTTAGACTCATGCCTGTTGCCATAGGAACCACAAAGCAACTGGTCACTGTCCGGACACCTGCACATAAAAAGCAAGTCAGAAATTAACATGAAGAATCCATGCTATAACTTCACAAAAAAAGTGAGATTTTTCAAATTTACACCTACCAGCCAGTTTTATAACATCCAGAACTACTGAATTAGTAAGTTTGTTCAAAAGGCTTGAACCTGCAGCTTTAGGCTGTACTGCAGAAATATCACCTGACCTTCCAATTCCATGGATCAACCTAAACAAAAGAAGTTGAAAACACACATCAATTTTTTTTCACATTGCAAAGGCATAATTCTTGCTGACTGAAGAGAATTTAATTTGATGAACAATTTTGGAAAACTTTGTACCTGATGCAACATCAATATCTGCCACAACTAATTCCATTTTAACAAACTACACATATTTGTATGAAATTCTGGGGGTTTTTTTAACAGTAGATGAACAATGTTCCTGCATGCAAGTAAAAAACTTTGAGAAGACTCATAGCAGCAACACCTTTCACATCTGGCAGGTTTTCTTTTAAGTGCACCTCAGCACTTCTTTACGTTTGACAAAATAGCATTATAAGTGCTGACATGTTCAGATACACAACCAATGAAAACAAAAATGAGTTGTCTATAGTGTAGTGTAGCATAGGCATAGTGGTATTATAGATACTCCCTTGACAAATGCTTCATCTTCATGAGGCAAGGAAATAATATATACAAAGCGATACATATCTGTATATGCACACGGATATATGTATCGCTGTGCCCATCTTATACATCTTCACTTCATCTATCATTCCATCTTATACATCTTCACTTCATCTATCATTTTGTTATTCAGTGTTATCGATCATGAAATACTATGTCTCTCTGCATTCTGTTTATAAATTATGGTTATAAACTGCATTTATAAATATTGAACATTATTTAGTTCAGGACTGGAGGATCCTGAAGTAATTTATAAAATACAAGTTTACAGAACTAACCTTACCCACGGCTGAACTGCAGCAGCTGCTCAAGTAAGCTAGTAACAGTATACACCTACTTATGGCTTTAATTCCATTTTTGTTTTGGCAACAGAATAAAATGCAGTCCAAAGAGTATGTGACATTCAGAACTTCTTGGAGCATGGTTTTACAGCTTAAATTTATTTTCCTGTTTCAAGTTCTAAGTTAAAATCAAACACTTGATAATTAATTGAAACTTACATATAATCTTCAGTGCACCTAAAATATTTTCTTTCCTCATTCCTGCTATGTTTTTAACAGCTGCCTCATATCATTACTTTTTATTTTGTGCACATATGTACTCTTCCTAAGAAGTAATCCTCCCTAAGACTGACCCTTTATTAAACTAAAAGGAGACACAGATTGAAAACCATCTCCTGCTACCTCCAACACTCCCAAAGTTACCTGTAGAACTTATTACACAAATAACTGGAGGGGAGGACACCTTGCTATTGCTGACACTCACAGGAGAAGCAAGATGCCAGGTGATAGAGCTGCACTGGAACAACAGCAGTGAAAGCCAGTTCAGGCTCCCTCTGGCCACAAGCCAGGCACACTTTCTCCAGCGCCCTCCAAAAGCAGAACTTCCTCAGATATCCTCCCCTCCTCTACCATGCATATCCTAATCTAGAGAGCTGTACACAAAACTGAAAAAGCCAAATTGATGTATGACTGGATTTCGCTGTAAATATTTCACAGTACTGCAGGGCTTACGAAAGCCATCAAGCCTAAGTAACTCAACCCCCATATGGTAAAGCTTACTAAATTTATGGCCTCTAATATGCTTTTGTGTTTATCTTTCAAGGAGAAACAACCTGGAACTTTCACTTTGTTTTGCTCCTGTTGGTTAAGACATCATAGCAAGGCATTTTTGCTTCATTCAAGACATTCTAATGACTTACTTCTGAAAATTTAATATAGAAAGCTGTATAAATTCAATTATCGCATATTATATTATTTTTATCAAATGCTACTAAGGTCTTTGATAAACAAAACCACAATAAAATATGCCATTGGAAAACATTAATAATAAACGTGAATAATTCAAATAGTCAACAATCTGTACCTGTAATGCCTTCGGGCAACAAGCCCTGATACCACTCTTCCTTCCCTCTCACCAACACCACAGTTGCCCAGGAAGTTATTGCTATCCATTATAGCAAGTTCATGAAGAAACAATTCAATGGTGCTTTCATCCCACCCATCTTCAGGACATTTCCCCTTAATAAAAATAATGTAAATATGAAACTTGGAAATGGAAAATGAACAAAACTTCATGCAACTTGTTTGATTATTGTTACCCTTCTTTCTCATGCTAAGTAGCAGTTTGTATTTTCATTATTCTCTTTAATACTATCTAATGTTATGAACCTGTATTCAGAGAAAAGTTAAATAATGATTTTCCCACGTATTAAATACAATTACATTAGCACATCCCGACATTAAAACGATCAGGATAGCTTTTACCTTCAAGTGTTCTCCATGGTACACACAAAACCACTGCAGGGCAGACATGTTAATTACTCCCTAAAAGACTACAGATTATTTGATGTATTCTCTAGACATGATGTATAACTACAAAAACTCAACAGCGAAAACTGCACAAAAGGGAAGATATTCAGATATTAGAGAACCAAAAACATGAGCAGAAGGGAAATACAGTTTTAATGTAACACACCTTCCTATCCATAAATTTTCCTTTCTAGTTATTATCTAATAGGGAACAAAACCATTTCCAAAATATGTCAAAACCTGCAACCAGAAACATGTTCATTCTTGTGCTCTTTACTGAATTAAAAACTGCACCCATCTTTGCAAATTGCTGACAAGATTCTCAAAAGGCAGAGACCCATAAAACCATGAAGATTTTTTACAGGTCCAAAGGCTTTTTCATATGCCCCAGTAACAGAACAGCCCATTCAGTAAACCTAATTAGTCTCTGAAGTGTAGTATCAAAGTTGTTGGAAACAGTAGATGATATGACTAAGGATGCTCAACATTGCAACATTTACTAATTCATTGACAGTGATTTTTACACGCAGAAGGCAATGAAATATATTGTTTTGGCACAACAACGTGCTAATACCTTACTGCTTTTAAACATATTTAACTGCTCGCTGGATCTTTCTCGGCAAATACATAACCCAGGCCAGTAATTTTCTTTTCCTCCCAAACGCGGCCTTTCACTCTGGGGCTCCGTCAGGTCCCTGCCACCAGGGCCGGACACCAGCCGGACAGGGCGGCGGCGCCGTGCCAGAGGGCAGAGGCCGTGAGCCCCGGCCGGCCTGCGCGCTCACGGGGCTGCGC
>VWYP01022848.1:0-26085 GCA_013400435.1 Pycnonotus jocosus
TGGTTTTGGATGTTTAGGTTTTTTACAAACCTAATTTCTCCCTCTTTGATCTTTCTCTTTGTATATTAATATCATTCTGGCAATATCATTCTTTGTATATTAATATCATTAATATCAGTTCTGGCAAACTTTTGCCATACATTACTGTTATAACCACTTCGTTGTTCTCTGTTTTCCCTTAAAAAAGAAAATCATCATTAAATGAGGTGCCTTCACAGCCAGTCTTCAGCCAAGTATTAATCTACCCTGTTTAACAGCATGTGGCTAGATTGAGGATGCTAGGTGATTTTATGTCTCATATTTAAATCTCCTTTTGTACCTTTGTTTTTTTTTCTTTTTTTTTTTATTTTAAACTAATTTTTGGATGATAAAATATATGACACCTAGCATGTTGTAGTATTCTGTTGTACACAGTAAGAGAAACTCACTTCAAAATTAATAACACCGGCAAATGGTGAGAATTAAAAGAGACTGAAGTAATTTACCTGTCAGAGGCCATAAATTAACTTTTTTTAACATTTAGTTAAAAACATCATTTTTTTAAACTTCGCTGCCTCTTAATTTTGTTTCTCAATTCTGAGATAAATTAAAGCCTCTCAAATTAAATTGAGTTTGTTCAAACAAACAGAAAATTGAATAACTTAGAAGTGAAAAAGAACAACAGGTTGCAAACTGTTAGTTTTTATCACTTCTTGAATAAATCATCATTGTAGTTATAGACAGCTGCTGGGCAGCTACCCTATTGTGTTATGGTTTCTATCACTTATAACGTGATCAGCCTCCAGAAGTGCATTGCATCAGAAGCTCACATTATTTTCAAAATGAAGTCATAGTTTGAAAATTGTGAAATGCCATTATCTAATAACAATAGATTGCAAAAAAAATTGAAATGCCTACACTATTCACAATTTATATTGCAGAATTTATTACAAGTCACTCGAGAAGCAATTAAATTCTTTATTTGTGTGTGGAAATTTTTCTCTCCTAATCTATGCAGGAAACACTCTTTCAAACACATCTGCTATTTCTTTTAAAAATTTAGTTTAAGATAATGTTTTAGGTAAATTGTTTTATAAACATGAGACTAAACTTAGTCTGGAAAGTTATGTTTCCCCAAAATTATGCAATTTATCTTTTTCTATTCTCTTCTATTTTGTTGTTTGTTTGTTTGTTTGGGTTTTTTATTAAATATGTGATCATTCAAACATTAAAAAGTAATAATTAACCCTCAACCCCCACTTTTCCAGCTTTCATGAAGTAAGAATAACAATATTGTTAACATTCTTGACTGGAAACTGATTGGGTGTCAGAAAATTCAGAACAACTAATATAAGTATTTGGCCATAAATTATGGGAAAACTCTTCTGTTTCTAAAAAATGAATTTTTCTCTTTTGATTTCTTTTAAAAATAAATATCCTATGTGACTAACGCATTAGAAACCGAAGCAGACCCAGGATAGTCAACAAATCCCTATTTATACTCCAAACTGATATTAGTATTTATACTTTTTCTCAGAAACGTGGTACAATGGTGCATACGTCTACTTGTCCCACATTATCTCTATATAGTTTCTTTGTTACAAAAGCATTTTAAAGGGAAGAGAAAATCAATTTTTAGTTCCTCTTGGGCACCACAGCGTGACACTAACCTGCTCTCCCTTTACCCCCACCATCATTTACCATCTGTTTATTTGCAAGACAGCTTGTAGCTAAGAAATGATGTTGTCTTTTATAGGTGCTGTGCTTGATTTTTACCCAGTCCATTCATGGCTGTTACTTGGAGGCAGCTCTTCACAATCTATCCTTTCCTTAACAAAGAGAGCAACATCCCCACCCCTCTCTCCCAGGCTATCTCTTCTGAAAATCTTGTGCAGTGCCCCTGTCATGTAACTCATTCCATCGTGTTCATGTGATTTGAGTTTTCTAATTTCACTTTGGTTCCCAACTCCTGTTCATTGCCCATCTGTGTGCACTGGTGCAGTGGCACTTCAGCTGAGCTGTTGGCCTCTTCACCTTTTGGGAGGCATGCTCTCTAATTCCTTTGGGAAGATTAACAGGCATTTCCCTGATATTCCCTGGAGTGCTGTTTCCTTTTTCCTTACTGATGCTCAGTAGAGAATCCTCCAGTAAGGCATTCTGGGGCAAGAATTAGATTCGTAACAGAATCTATCATCTGCTTTCTGATTACCAAATACATAACAGTTTTGGCAACATGTCTGGGTCTTTATTTTAATTAATAACCTTGACTCCTTCTCCACCTTATGGACACACAATTTTTTGTTGACTGTAGAATGCTTTATCATCAAGACAGATTCAGACAGAAAAAACTCCATACCATGTACTTAAATACCATGTTCTTAATATCCAGATACTACTTCAGCCATATGACATCCTGAAACCTATCCTTTTCACACAGGTAATAGAAAGGGGGGAAAAACATTGTCACATTCATAGCATGGTCTATAAGAACATAGAACTTTTGTTAGAGATTTTGCATCTTGAACATCGCCTGAAATTTTCAAGCCCTTTTTTAAAAATTCCTGGTTTAAATCATAAAAAAAGTAGTAGAAGATTGCTGAGAGTTGAAGAAACAAGTTTTAGGCCAAAAAATGTGCCTAATTACACACCAGGTTCATACACATATGTCTTACTCTATTTTACTCTTGTTCTACTTTTTTTTTAATAACAAAGTAACAGTCTATTTAGATCAAAATTTTAGAAGCTGTATATTTACAGTAAGTATTTAAATCAATCTGTATCAAGCAAACTTGACCCTCCATTTTACTGGACACCTACAATTTAGATGGAGTTGCTCGTGATCAATGTCTTTGAAAGCAATTATATATATCAAATTAGGCATTCATGTTGAAAGATTTGAATTAATAACTGACTGTTATTGACTTTTCTTCCTTCTCTTGTACTTATTGTTTGCATTTTCATTACAATTTTTTTTTATTGCAAAAGATATTGCAGATTCTGATGCCCTACAACAGAACCAGCTAATTTTTTTATTCCCAAAAATATCGTTTGTCAGTACCTGCATTTATGAACTTTTTGAATATTTTTATCTTGTTGAGATAGTAATATTAGTATTTCTTTTTTCTTACAGTTAGTATATTTAGTTTGTCTGAGTAGCTAAAAGGAAGAGGTAGCAAGATAGATCAAAAAAATGGTTTTTTCAAGACCTTTATTTCAAAAACTGCAACAGAATGTTTACCAAAATATTTTAATGCATAGAACTATGATCCTTTAATTTGTAGTCCAAAGTTTAATGCTAAGTGCATTTTCTAGAAATGTTAATCTTCAGCCAGAGACAAATTACAAAAATGTTATGCAACCCTTTATGCAATGATTAAGGTATACTTGAATCCAGTATGAAATAATCATGTTATAATGATAACAGAGGATAGCGTTTCTGAAAGAAGCAGCTGAAAACTCTGAGATGTAAATACGTAGAGATGATTTAAAAGGGACAGCCAGAATAAATGCTCTCACATTCTTTTTACTCCAGTGGCAATAAAGTAACAGAAAATAACAGAAAATTACTTGGCCTGAACAAACAAAACAGAAGATTTTTGAAATATTGCAGTTCTTACCAACAGAATATTTCCAGGGCATACCCAACCACCATTGCAATAAACGTGCTTTTGAGGATCAACAGTGTATGGGCAAGTATGGACACGATTTTATGGACACAGATTTATATAAGATTAGAGCATAAAGGATCTAATTCATATTAAATGTTATAGAATAAGTATGAAAATAAGTATTTGGTATCTGACTTATTCATAAAATACTGAATCAAGGATTTTTACAAGGGTGAACTGAAACATGAGAATATTTAGCTTTGAACTAAGTGACAAATGTAACTGGTTGATTTTGACTGATGGTTCACACAATACATTTTTATTTCCACATATGCACATTAAATTAAAAAAATTTGTTTCAGCTACATAAAAACTAAAGTTTTAGAAAATCTCTGACTTTTTGCTTTCTCTGTCATTAGAGAAAGTGTTTCAATTTGAGACATAACAAAGGCAAATTACAAAGTAATCAATCACAAGAATGTAGATTTCCATTAGTAACATTTGACTATATTCACATCTCCTGTACTAAGTGTCTATTCTGCGCTTACTATTATAGCAAATCATTGCTTGGTGCTAACTGCAGGTACTTAATGAACACCAGAGTACAGTTCTAACCACAAGTAAAAGGAAAGTTGTTTGAGATACAGAAAAAACCAAAACCCCAACAAACTAATCAATAAAAGAAAAAAATCCCAAAATTTCCCAAACAAAAAAACTGAGAAAGAAGATTTAAAAGAAAGTGAAAGAATAAATTAAACTGAGATCTAAGTGACATAAGAATTTAAGAAAGGGTCCTGAAATATTTCAAAAAGTGAAATGCAAGAAGGCCAAATAGGCTGTGCTTCCATCCTTATGCAGACATAAGGGTATTCCTTGCAATAAAATTTACAGTGCGCATATTAGCACTGTACCCTTGGCGAAGAGAAAGCTACATTTTAAATTTGCAATCATTAAATCATATTTTATTGTGTCTTTAGGGTATCATAAATATTATTTTAATAGATATATTACATGCAATTGGAGAGACAGTGGTTCAAAAGGGATAAATTTCTACATGCAGCTTTTTAGTTTATCTCCCAAGTTGAATATGATGACAGAAAAAGTTCACATAAGTTATATTCCTGTTAATAAGAGTCAGTCTTAAGAAAAAGATGCTTTTGTACTAAATTTAGCCTTTGTTAGCTGTTCCATCATCATGAATATTTCCAATTCTGTAATCATCTGTACTGAAGGTCAGACATAAATCCAAAAAATGGACTATGAAAATTTCACCCCATTCCCTATGGGCTGATCAATATTCTTATCACAAGCAATGCTATTTCTATACCCTTCTCAGGCATTAAAATTGCCCAGACTGATAACGTTTGTGATCTACAGACAGAATCTACAGCACTATCCTGGTTCTGGAATGGTATTCTCCAATTTAGCACTCCAGCTAAAACCACACCACTGCTCCCTCTCCCTTCTCCTCCAAGCGGAAGCACAAAAGGCAAATATCACAGGCTGAGGTAAGAAGACTTAACTGGAATCAACAACGAGGGAGGAAAAAAACAATGACAGCAACAATATTAATACAAAAGGTTTAAGACAAAGAAATTAATTACGTGGAAACCCTCTGACAATAAACAAACACTGATCTGCTCTTCTCCATCACCTTTTCTCCTGACCAGCCAGAACACCCTTCTCCTCAGAAGCGAGAGGCCCTTTCTCCTGCCCCATTATTGGCATGAGGTGGTAATTGAATAATATCAGGGTCCTGGCTACTGCAAAAAATTAAGTGTCCTGGCCAAAAACAAATATTTATTTCCTTAATAATTAAAATAAGAATAAGGAAAGGATATACATGAGGTACAGGGTTTTAGTGGTGGAGATTTTATGTGAAAAATGTTTGAAACAGTCAACTTATTTGTGGCAATCCTTTGAAATTACCAGAGTCTAGTTGTTTAATTAATACAGACCATTGCTTCTAATTGTACTAAAATGACACCATTCTTTCTTTTATTATTGGTACCATAGATGTTGTTCTCATTAATGCAGAGTTTTTAAAAATATTCTCAATATATTTTATTTCTCTTCTATCACTGGAAAAAATTTCTGCATTTTTCTTCCCAGTCAGGTCTGGTAATTATGGAAGAAAATATAAGCAATCTTTACCTAGTGATCTGCAAAAACAGTTCTTCTCATTCACAGAATACATTTTGGCAACTCTGAAGTTTCAAAATACTGATATCAGAAACAAAATATTTTCATTTTAACATGATTAATCTAGCACACTTCCTTTTACCTAAAATTAATTATTAAATAATAGAAAAAATATTAACTCAATATTTTACAACGGGGGAGATCTCAAATGGATCTGTGGAGCAAGGCACTTCACACTAAGTCATCCAAAGCTAGTTGATATAACACATACAGAAGATATTTTGTTCTGTAGTATAAAGTTGATAGCCATATGCAAAAGTTTCTATATAAAAAAAATGTGCTATCAAATACAGGGAAAGAATAGAAAGATATGGAAACCTAATGCTTCCATATGTCATCCACTTCCCACCAGATAACAAATACAACCATCACAGTTTAACAATTTATTTAATTAAATACTGATAATGAACCTAAATGTAAGGTGAGAACAATATAAATTATTTGGGAAAAATGCTAATATTTATAGGCAAAATGCACTTTCTAATGATTTCTTAAGCATCCATCTTCCATTACACAACCAGACAAATTAACTAAGAGTCCAGTGAAATAATTCTTGATTGCCAATGGTATAAATGATTTTCTAACTGACAAAAGGTAGACCTTCCCTGTAAAAGTGAAAGGTCAAATTTCCTGAGAAGAAATGTCATTCATATACTAGAAGGACATCCTTAAATGAGACAAAAAAGGGTTTCTTTTCATCCACCTGGCATACTGTTACAAGTCATATAACATCTCATGGACAAATCCAGCTCGTGTACTGAGAGATGCCTTGGGACATAATGTCAGTAAGGTTAAAAAAGCAAAAAACTTATTTTCCTTGAGTTCTGCCATATGCTTCACAGACCCTTTCTGCCACCTATTTGGTTTTCTTCGTTTCTAACATCTAACCAAAAGATTTGAAACATACAGCTACTTTTGTGCTGGTGGTCTTGGATAACATTTGCTCATGATACTGCAAGACATATGTAACTGCAGCATGGAGAATAGCAGGAATCAGTTCTGCATGTTTAACCAGAGCCCAGTGGTGTTTCCTAGATCCTGATATACATCATTAAAGATGGCTCCACTTAGGCTGCCTGTTGTGGTCGACTGCAGTCACCACCCACGTGGTTAAATTGTGTGCTCTTTCAACAAGAATATTGTTATTTTCCCATGGGAGATTCTAATTTTTTTCAAACATGGCAACACTAAAATATTTTGGAGCATGTATTTTCAGAAAGAAAATGGCCTTTAATCTTCAATGTACCTTTTACTTCAGATGTAGATTAGTCTTTTAAAACTTACCACTGTTTTTTTCTCCAGGCCTTGTTCAAGTAATCTCTAGTAAATTTTTTCCACACATAATTTTTTACTGTCTGATTTTCTGATTCCTCAAGGTCTAAAAGCAACATATTCTCTATATTTTACTTATAAATATAAAACATATGGATATATTTTTCATCTGCATCTTCTAATAAAAATGTAAAAATTAACTACTTGCTATTAAAATAATTTTAATAATGACAGTGTGAAATGTACATATTCTTCACACTTCATATTCATCTAATGAAGAATGCATAAAGCAATGGCATTACTGGTATGCTTAGAGTTTCAGAACTAGAAGTTGGAGAGATAGAAGTACACTCTCCACCTCCCAAAGTAGTGGTTTTCTAAATTAGTCAAGTAATTTACAGCCTGAGATTTCTGATCTTTTTACTGGTTTTGTTGGGTTTAGTTCATTGTTTGGGTTTTTTGTTTTGTTGGGTTTTTCATAGAGTTACTGTAATTGTGTAAGAACAGACTTATTGATTCCCTCTATTGTACATATTTGTAAGTCTTTGTTATTAGTTGCAGAGCATTTCTATTTTATATTATTTCACCTATTTTTATTGTTTCACCTCTTTAATTTTCATTTTTAATACTAGGTATTCTATTACTTCCAGCAGCAGTAATTTCTCACATTTTGAAAAGCTGCTAACTGTAATCAGAAGTTGCAGCAAAGAAATATCAATAAGTAAATGAGAATAAACTAGTTTATTTAAAAACAAGAAAATATTTGTATATAAAAATAACTTTGTGTTCCAGTTTCTACAGAAGATGAAATTTATTGTTTTCTTTAAGAATCATAGATAATCAGAAAAATACTTTGTTGTACTCACTCTTTAATATGTTCATGGCAACAATGCTCCAACAAAAAATTGAAAATTTTGCTGAGCTAGATGGAAATATCTATGAAAACATAGATTTATCCTTTAAAAGATCAGATTCAGGCTAGATATTGCAAATTTTGATGAAATTCAGTAATATTATATTTGCATTAGATCTTATTCAGTTAGCAAGAGTATTAGCCTTGCTAATAAAAATTATGCTTGGAAAACAGTGTAAATATTTATACTCTTCAAAGTGTAGATAGTCACATTATGTCATTGCAAATACTGAACACACTTATAAAAACCACAGAAAATGGAAACTAATATTTACCCTGTTCCCTTTGAAAACAAGACCATAACAAGACAGAATGTGAAGATTTAAGTGAACTTAATGATTGTGAAATAACATTGAGCTTAACACTAGAAACACTAGAAACAATATTGTGCTTTTTGTTTGTTCAATTCATCTTTTTGTTTTAAATGCAGATTAAACTCCAAATATAATTTCAGTTGTTATTACAGCTTGACAGTTTTTTGGAAATAAGCTTAGAAGAGGAAATCTTAAATGTCTTATGAACAACAATTTCTAATAATTTTCTAAGGGATAGTTATGAAAGCATTCAAATAGAATATAATATAGAAACTGATTTAAAAAAACTTGATTAAAAAAATGCAACTCCACAAAATCTCCAGAATGACTGCTTAAAGTTGATCCAGTAGAGACTATTTTAGATTCTAAATTCAAGTTGGAAGGTTATGGAAGAAGAGAGATTTTTAGAGATAACGATTCTTCATGTGTGTTGTGGTTTCTCTATGTTGTTTGCCTCACACATTCTCACTCCACTCTTCTCTAGATGGAAAATTACAACTGTTCCACAAACTTTGTTTGATTTCTTCTTAAGTGTGTTGTGACAGAGGCATTGCCACCATCTCGAACTGGCCCAGCCTCAGCCAGCATCGTGTCCATCTTCAGAACCATCAGGGATTGGCTTTGCCAGACACGGTGGAAGCTTCCAGCAGCTTCTCACAGAAGCCACCTCTGAGGCTCCCCTGCTACCAAAAACCAACACAAAGCACTTTAGCTAGCTTCCAGGCAGATCTTTTCCATGATCTTCCCAGGCACAAAAGTGAGACTCACAGGTGGGTAGCTCTCAGGGTCCTTTCCACCCTTTTAAAAGATGGATACAATGTTTCCCTTTCCCCAGTCTCCTGGGCCTGCCTCTCTTGTCCTGATGGGCAGGATATTTCAAATACTATAGACAGTGACTTGGCAATGACATCAGCCAGTTCTCTCAGGACTCTGAGATTTATTCCATTGAGCCTCCTAGACCTAAGGTGCCTTCATGTTCCTCACGTGGTCATGAGCCTGAATTAGAGTGTGAAGGACTTTTTTCCCCCAATATCCATCCTGCTACCCATCCCCTTGAGAGTTATGCAGAAGCAATCTCTCAAAGTAAGTAGAAGTACTACATTGAGGGAGTGATGTCTGGACAACAGAATATGAAAAAAAAAAACCCACCCAGAATTTTAAAAACATTAGAAAGAATCATACCACTTTGAGACTTAAAACATAATTGTTTAAGATCCATTTATCTTTGTCATAGTTCTAGTTCTAACCCTAACCCAAAACCCCAAGCTTTTATCAAGAGGATATAGATTTCTGTCTGTTGGAGTCTGCCAACATTTTTTATTTCAATAGAAGGATAAGGGTTTTGAGAACATACATTGAAAAATCACTATAAAGAGTCACTCAGTCACTAACTGAAAGAAAGAAATGCTGACAAAAAGGTGATAAAGGGGTGTCTTTAGTCACTTTGCTGTCATCTTCAGAAGAAATGGATCACTGACATGATTCATAGTCTTTGGAATCAGTCAGAGATAGGATCCATTCCCATACTTAAACTATCTTTTCAATGGTTGCCACAACTGTTCAGACTGCAGGGGAGTAAGGATTATTTTTTATCTTTTCCTTAATTTGATACGATCTCATCTTCTATCTCTCAAATATAGTAAATACTTTCAGTAGCCCAAGAATATCTTCAGGCATCAACACAGTACACACTTGTTTGTTTAACTTTGCCCATGTGGTCTGGAAATCAGCTTTTTTTGCTGTGATAATTTGTGTAATGATTTTTGTAAATAACATTTCCAGGTAGCTGCTGGAATTGCTCAGTCCACTTCTCTTCCTACAAAGGCTTCTGCTACATTAGTCCAGATCTACACCTCCTAAGAAAAGAAAGTTTCTTGTTCAAACAAATTGAAGAAACATAAGTTTCTCCAAAATTCTTTGAATTGGATTTACATGAGCTCAGTGCTTCCCTTGGAACTGTCCTTCTCCCCATCTCTTTGCATACCAGTGAGGAAACACAGGAATGACTTCATTACACAATGTTAAGAAACTCACCTGCAAGTGAATATTGATGCTGTATTCCTTCCTGAAATGAATACTTAAACATCTGATGATACATATGCACTGGGTTAATGACTAAAATCCACATGTCCCTAATTCAGAGTAGAGGTGTCTAATTATAATGGCATATAGTGTCTTTTGCTTGTTAAACAAATATTGAATTAGCTTTGCTTCAGAAAGAATAAAACTAAGCACTCTTCCCACTCTCCCACTGCTTTGGGATATTAGTTTATATTTTAGAATATACATCTGGCAAAAAGAGGATTTCTCTAGGCAGAAGATCATCTGTTTCTCCAGATGCTTTCTAACCACTGAACTATTGGATTAAAGGAGTGCAGAGAGGTGGAAACAGGGCAGTTTACATTCCTGCATTTATATGCTGAGTTCCATCTGATAATGGTTCCAGAGAAAGCTTATGAGATCAATTTTTGGAAGCAAAAATGTCAGAACAATGCTTGAATCCAATCAGATTTAGGCAGACAGTTTTGGTTTTGGTTTATTAATTATCCTGGAAGGTGGGACAGAATGCAGCCTCATCAGGTTCATGGATGACACCAAACTGAGGTGGGGAACTTGTCAGTGTCCAGGTCACTGAAACATAAGTTATTCTATATTCTGATTCTATGAGTCCAGAAAACAATGAATGATGACATAGTGAAGAGTCTTAAGGTAAGGTCTGACACAGATGATTTGTCACTTGGCAATTGCTGCATGTAGAAATCTCGGTTACAATTATAAAGAAATAACATAATTTTTACTAATTTATAAGAAAATAGCACATTTACTATGATGAATATAAATGCAGCATTCCCATACTAAAACAAAACCAAAAACTGAATTACAGTTTATTTCTATTATTTGGTGGTATGTCCCACAGATCTAAGTAAATGTGACATTTCTCAAAAAAAAAGGCTTGGAAAGTGAAAACAACTATTCTACTCTCTTTTAGCATGGCATAACAGTTTGCATGCTGTCTAAAGAAAATTTTAGCTATTTTAAGTTAAATCTTCCCATGAATTCCTTTTTTCAGTAAGTGAAAAAACACAATGCATTCTGCTCCAGAAATGTGAATTTTGAGTCTGACATGTAGAGAGCTTGGAAGGTATCTAGAAAACTCCTTACTGAAGAGTTCAAAAATCAGAAATGCTCTATTTTATTTTTCTAACATTGACATTTTAAATAATCATGAAGCAAATCAACTTTCCAAATTGAAGTTTAACTTTTAAGTTTCTCCACATCAAGGAGCATGTAAACAATTGTGAAATAGATTCATTGGTAGGTAGAACTAGATATTAATCATGCTGAAGTTCCAAACTTTAAAGAATTTCTCTCTTTAGAAGCTTTAACACAATATTTTAGAAATCTTTTCAGAAAAATACAATTTCTATGACATATGAAATATAGCTTATGTGGTTATTTTGCTTATTTGAATTTCTAGTTTAGGTCTGTGGATTTATTACAGTATCATTAAACAGAGAGAAGTTACTAAACAGATGCTCTCTGCCAAATATGTTGGAAAAACATTAGCAATTCAGAAACACCTAAAGCATTTTTAACATCAGAGGATAATTCCATATCTGATCAAATGCAGCAGGGGCACCTCCATCAGATTTTCAGCATGTGTAATTTCAAACATAACAAATTAGCTAAAACAAAAACATTCTGATGAGAAGAAATAATTTATGCATTAGAGGCTTTCTCCACTGTATCTCTGCAATTCAGATAAATTGCTTGGTAAAACTGTGCTGCTGGGATGTTATGCATCCATCTGACAACACATGGGTTAGAGAAAGGTAAACCTTATGAAGAAAATCCCAAATTAAACCTTTGGTATGTCAACAGAAAACAAAAATCTAATTAAAATATAGGCTTTTTTATTATTATTTCAGAGGCCTGATCAGTATTATTGCTGTTGTTTTCATAAGAGATAGAAGCAGCTACTGAGCTTCCATCTTATTGTGTTAGCAAAGTTGGTTACTAAATCAAATATATTCTTTGGGCACTTTTTCTGGAGTGCTAGAGTTTCAAAAAGCTGTGGGGCCACTAGTGATGTGTTCATTAATTTGCCCTAAGATCCAGGAAAATGGAAATTCTTTCATAAAATCAGTTGAAAAACCCCAGACATAGCTATTGCTTGCTTTCTTTAGTTAGGATAATATAAGAACCAATGAACACTTACAGCTAAAATAAAAAGTAATTTACTTGATACCTAAAATAAAGTCAAACATGACCTACTACTTCACAAATGTTTAAATAATTTTTAATTTTCTCTCCATAGATAGGAGACCAACTACAAAACATCTCACTCCCTTTGCTCTCTGTACTTGGAGCAATCTGGTAGCCCAGAATCTTTACAAGAAATCTGTTTCTTAGCACTTAGATCATCCAGATAAGATTTAAAGTTTTTTATCAATTTCATTCAAAATTCTGAGCCTTTTAAAATTCTTCTATACCTGACAGGAATGTATATTTTCTTTAAAGAAATTCTGCAACATGTGATTGGAAAACATCATCACATTTCTGCACCAGTAAGCATGACTGTAGTATTGATTAATGTTATTATCACACATCACTCTATTTCTGGACATTCTTATTGTTCTGAAATAAATAGACAGAGAGCACCATTGCTACAGGAAGAGAACGAACGTCTTATTTAGCTGAAAATCATGTTAACAGGCTTCCTCAATATTTCTAAGAATGTATTCTCAAGAAACAGTTTCATCATAAAAGAGTGTAGTTATAGCCAACATCATAAATTTGGTTCAGTACTATCAGTGATGCTGGAAAAAGGGAAGGGTGAAAGTGAAAGCAAAAAAAACACAAGAAGTTTCTTCCCAGTGTTTAGGAAAAAGATTTTTTATGTCAGACCATGATTCCAAAAAATAGGTCAGCCTGAAATTGTTCAGGCCTCAAAAGTATTTGAGAGGTCTTTCAAAAGAAAAAAAAAACAACAAACCAAGAATCCAATTTTGTGGAAAAAATTAAGATGTCTGAAAAGTTAAACTTTTAAAAAATATTTTAAGCTGAAATATATGGGAAGGTTTCACTTTTTGAAATGTTTGACTACAGGCTACCTGTGACAAATGTGTGGCAAAAAAAAAAAAAAAATCATTTTTTCTCCTATATTTTTCCTGTCTGCATGTGTATATATGCCTGTAAAACCTTAAGGCTATTCTACTGACTTTAGTTTCTCAGTATAGGTATCACTATAAGTATCTTTTGTGTTGAACTATAACAGATGTCAGTGCCTAGATGCAGTCAAAACATAAGACATATTTTCTGCAGTTCTTGCATTTTTGTGGTCAGAAGACACTTTAGTATATCAAACATGTTAGCTACATCTATTTTGCTGGTAATACTCAGAATTATGTTTTCATTTACTGAATTCTCTTTTATGTAACAAGGGCAGAAGCTAAAAAAATGTATATATTCTGTTCTACACGAGCAAGCACCATGTCGCACAATAGACACTACAAGTTGTTTGATTTACGTGGTAAAAACAGTCTGGTTTTATTTTGATAATCTTAGTGATTCACATCAATAAAGCATAAGACACAAGTGGTAAGACAGTTTTAAAATTTCATCCATAAAGTCATATTTTCTACTAAAATAAACTACCCTCTGATAGGATCATCCCACTGGACACTACAAAGTTTATTTTATCTAGTGTACAAATCATTTAAACCTTCCCAGTTGTTAAGCTTGATTGAATTTGAAAATTGCTTGAGGTTCATAGTCTGTCCAAGACAGAATATGTAATGATCAGACAAAAGACTCAAAAACAGAACTGAAAATCCAGAAAGACTGAAAAGCAAGGATGAGACTAGCAACCAAACAGAAACAGAATAAAAGGAAAATGTAAGAACAATAACAATTCAAGACGGATTACCTCATTCCTCTGAAAGACTGAAACAAGTACCAACAAACATCCTAAGAGTGTAGTAATGGTTCTGGACCTTAAGTAGCTTTGAGCTACAGAAAAACAATCATGACAGAAGAATATCAGCCTTGATATCACTACAGATACAATTTTATGTACAATATTTTTTTGTAATTTTTATCATGCAGAGTGTAAGCAAGTTTACTTGCTTACCAACTATTACGTGATACATTTCCTGACTTTATAAATTGTTTGGGTTTTTATAATTACCTATCTCTATTGAATTTCAGAAGAGTTAGTAGCCCATAATACCCACATTAAAAGATGGAAAGAGCTGGCCTCACCTTGATCATCAACTACATTTTCAAGTAAATATGATCTTACCTACTATGCTTTGGGATTAACCAAATTTAATGTTCTGACATGTTCTACTATACTATTCTCCGTAGAAGTTACTAGATGGGGAAATGCCCTGCTTAGAGGCCTTGAACAAATCCAGGGATTGGTGATCATCAGCTTATTCAGCCAGATGGATTTCACTTCAAACACATCCACGCATAGCTCAAGGGCCCCAGGAGCCTTGGAGATGTATAACTGCATAGAGTATTTTGAAGACAGAAAGTGGATGATTACAAGATAAGCATAAGAATATTGAGGTGAGACACGCTGTTATGTCCAAAGGATTATCTGAACTAAATTTGCTATTATAGGCCTTGCTTCCATTTCTTTTTAGGCTAATTACAGATATATTTTACCTTACTAAGAAGCTACATCTCAAAATGGTGTATTGTTCTAAACTTTAGAACACATTAGTGTTTATCAGTCAAGACTTTGAGGCCCATACATTTCCAAGCTTTTGCATTATTTGATTCCTCATGAAAATATTGAGGTTAAGGAAAAAAAAAGCCAGGAGATTTCTATATCAATTTTAAAACTGCTAGAAAAAACAGACTATTTCCCTGCTCCAACTACCTCACAGAGGTCAGCATCTGTTCATTCAAATAATACTAGAGGTTGGCACAACTCCATCACAGAAAAGTTGTACTGGCAGTGCCTACAACATGTTAGTCTTGACAATAGAAAAGTTAGCAAGATCAGAATGTCACAGTTATTGACAAATATTCATCAAGTAATACCTCTCTTGACTGCTACCAACAAAGGGCAAGGCAAATCTAGGAGTTTCTGCTAACTGTGCTTGCATTGACTTTTCAGCTTTAGAAGGAAGATTTTCAGGACTTAATTGTTTTGACCACTTAGTACACACAGATATGCAATTGTGCTAAAAAAAGATACACCTTTTTTTTCAGAATGCTTTCTCACCTCCCTCCTGAGGAACCAAGCAGAGTAATGACTACACACATATCTTATAATTCCAGCTTGTCAGAAGCCTAAACAACTGCAGATTCTTATAGATTTTTTTCCTCACATTACCATAGACAATCTGATTGCAAGCAAGTCAACAACTATCGACATTTTAACACATACAAGCTAGCAATAATGACTGCATAACTTAATAAGTCACTATATTTCTCTTGAAATACCAAATGATTCTTCCAATAATATTTTTGAGAACCAGACTGAGGTAATACAAATTTATGCGAAGTTTAGTCTTTGTTTATAGATCCAAAGGAACCAGGTTTTTCCCACATTAGTTCTTGCATAAATATTTGAAAACCTACATCTTTCACTTATTCCCTCTAGTAGTATCCAAGCGTGCAAATTTATCTAGCGATAATACACATCATAGTTATTTTCTGTTATCTTCCTACTGCCTCAGAAGTGTCTCATTGATAATCATTGTAGCAGAACATTCATTTCATGAATGGCACATTTCATGAAAGGCAGGACTTTGACTGTAAGCACACTAAGGAGACAAGGAAAAAAATGACAGCAAACTAAACTCTTAAATATCTAGAACATTATTATTCATATGCATCAAAACTCATGTCCTGTCTACTATAATTAGACTAAAATCCTTACTTAGTCAGAAATTCTGAGTAGATTAGGAACCTATAAGATTTGGGCTCTTGCCAGCAGTAAGCATGGATGTAATCAAACACCATTTTGCTGTGTGCAGGATGCTTTTAACTGTAATATCTCATGCACATCTACTGCATTTTCTTAACATCTGGAGAGGGTTAAAAAAACCTTTCACAGAAGGCTGGTAAAAAAAAATCTGAACCTCTCGAGAACATCAGATAATAGAAAGATAGGACTGATGAGTCATTTCAGCTTGCAGTGAGCATCAAAACATTACAGTGAGATGGAAAGATCAAGGGAATATCTGAATATTAGTTTGTATTAGAGAAGAAATTCCTTTGGATTTTTATGAGGCAAAATTCAAGGTCNTCTTAACATCTGGAGAGGGTTAAAAAAACCTTTCACAGAAGGCTGGTAAAAAAAAATCTGAACCTCTCCTGAACATCAGATAATAGAAAGATAGGACTGATGAGTCATTTCAGCTTGCAGTGAGCATCAAAACATTACAGTGAGATGGAAAGATCAAGGGAATATCTGAATATTAGTTTGTATTAGAGAAGAAATTCCTTTGGATTTTTATGAGGCAAAATTCAAGGTCGAGAACATAGGGCAGCTTCAAACGCAAATACATACAGAGTGGATAATGGATTAAGATCAGCCCCAAAGACAAGGACTACTGTGGAGGGAGTAGAGAATGAGAAGCTCAACATGACCCAATAATGTGCACTTGCAGCCCAGAAAGTCAACCTGTCCTGGCCTGCATCAAAAGTGGCCCAGCAGAGGGATGTGATTCCTCCCCTCTAATCTGCTCTCATGACAGCTGGAGTACTTTGTTCAGCATTAGGGCCCCCAGCATTGGAAGGACACACACCTTTGGGATAGAGCCCAGACGTGAGACACAAAGACAGTGAGAGGGCTGGAGCACCTCCCATATGAAGACAAAGCTGAGAGCTGGGGTTGCTCAGCTTGAAGTTACCTTGTGGCAGCCTCTCATTACCTAAAGTGGACCTGCAGGAAAGTGGGAGAGGTACTTTTTGCTAGGACATGTTGTGATAGAAGAGGGTATGGCTGTAAACTGAAAAAAGGTAGGTTTAGATCAGATATTGGGAAGAAATCTTTTACTGTGCTGGTGGTAAGGCAGTGGAACAGATTGGCCAGAGAAGCTGTGGGTGTCCTGCTCCTGGAAATGTTCAAGGCCAGATTGAATAGGGCTATGAGCCACTTGATCTAGTGGAAAATGTCCTTGCCCAAGGCAGGCAGATTGCAACTTGATTGATTTTTAAGGTCCCTTCCAACCCACACCATTCTATAGATCTGTAATATTCTCCCATATGATGATTTATCATATATAAACAATACTTCTATGCATTACTTAGCAACTGAAAAGAGGAAGTATTAATTAAATGGAAGTTACTTAGACAAAGAACAAGTACAAACACTACCATGTGAATACAGATGCAATCTATAGAATAACATCCTTTTCTCAACAGCAGCTATTTCTCCTGCTATAGATGCCTTTGTTTCTATGGAACACCTGTAACATATTTCTGTGTGTCCCCAACACAACAATTTAGAATATATTTATAGCTTATAAAAATCTTGCCTATCAAGTAGTGGAAATCTTGTAAATATATTTATTCATCTTTTCTTTAAAAATATCTGAGGTAGTTTTCATGTAGCTTGTTCAACCACCATGTCAGTATAGTAAAAGTGCTAGGACAGTGCTGTATACAGCTTTCTGGGACTGCCTCATTTGCTGCTTGGGATATTGTGCTACCATAATTACACTGATAGCTGTACCTGAGAGATCTCATTTATGTTGGGGTTTTTTTTGTCCATATAATATGCATTTTCTCAATATCTATGTAGACAACACCCTCAGAGATACATCTTAATTGAGACAAGGTATAGTGCATGCTGAACTTAAGTATTCACAGCCACCAGCTAATATTGCAATGTAGTTCTAAAAAGGAATTCATTAAAGCCTTCTGGAAGAAAAAATATAGGTAAGTTAATATTCCACAAACCCATTCCTATGACCCAGCCTTATGTAATGTAACTGTCCCTTGGGGATTATGAATTATTCTTCATGCATTCACTCACTTTTGATACCATGTTTTTTAGTAGAAATCCTTTATTTTATACACAAGGCCTCTTTAATAAAGAAGTTCCCATCTAAAAAAGAAATAAAATATATGTTATAAAACACTATGACTATAACCCAGACATCTCCACATGATAGCATAATATAATTTGAGATGGAAATAGAGGAAAAACATGCACATCTTGCGTTCATCAATAAACTTTACTATACAGAACAGTTTGTATATACAATAATTATACTAGCTTTCTAAGAAAGATATCTTTCTTAAAAAGTCATTAAGTGAAGACACTTAATAGAGAGGCACCAAAACAATTTCTATAATTCTGTTTTTGCTAGTAAGAACATATACTGTATACTTATCTTCCACAGCAAACTTCTTGTCTCTACTATGTTGTATGCTGAAAGTTTTAAAAGGTCAGTCTGTGTTCATTCTCATTTACCTCTTTGCTTTATGTTCTGCAAAAAGAGCCTTCAAATATTTTCCTTATTTATTTGCTTAACATCATCAATTCCACAAAGAAAAAGTCAAGTGGCAAGAGAGTAGATGAACAAAGGTGATTGGAGCAGAACATTATCTAAGACTGATAAAATACAAGTCTCTATTGAGGTAACAAAAGACCTAAAATGATATTCAGCTGGCTTAATGTCTAGAAAAACTAAATAGAGGGTTATATTTATTCTGCAATCACTCCTCCTCACACCAGTCCATTTTCACACTTTCCCCCTATTCCAATGTGGGTCCTTCCTGGGTAGTGGTTCTGACAGGACCCTGCTCTGGGTCTACATGGGTTGCGGCTTCCTCCAGTCTGCTCTGGCCTAGGGTCCTTAATGAGATGCTAATGGATTCTGCTTCATCATGGTCCTCCATGGGCTGCAGGGCAGCAACTTCCTTCACCCTGGTCTTCTGCATGGTCTGCAGGGGAATCTTGGCCCTGGAGCCAGCAGTGTTGCATCCCTCCTTTTCTCCTTTAACCTGGCTATATACAGGGCTGTTTCACTCACTTTTTTTTCATTCTCTCACAGCTGGTTTCTGAAAAATATTATCACAGAGGCACTGGGGGTATTGCTTGAATTCAACTGTGTCCTGCAGAACATCCCCTGGATCTGATTTTAACCAGATAGAACCAGCTGTACCTGGGATGGGGCAGCCCCTCTCCTCTTTTCTCAGATGACACCCCTGAACTTCTGCCACTGCCAACACTTGGACACATAAAACAAATACAAACGCAGGGAACAAAGACCACAGCTCATCAACAGCATCTGCTGAAGAGTTCTGCCTGTTTCACAGGGGTCAGGCCTATGACAGAGCTTTCCTTATTCCTATTACTTTGTTTTCAGGCTTAATTACATGTTACCTAGAGAAGGGATGAAGAATAGTACAGTTATTCATCTTCTTTGATAAACTTCAATTCCCTAGTAATGGCTGTAAGTCTCCAGAACTCTGTAACCAAGTCCTTTAAAAGGCTTATGTTTTTGTGGGTTTTTCTTACCCTGATTTAGATGCAAGGGAGAAATACTGACAAGATATTCCCAAGAGATCAAAACAACAAAAAATTTACTAGCAAACTTCAGAAAGTTTAAAGCAAAACTGGCAAAAATTTAAAGCAATATTCAATCAACATCAAGCATTTCACAAAATATTAACTTAGCAAGCTCTAAGCCCATCTAACTTAGCAAATTCCAACCTATCTGAATTTAAGTTACTCTAATTTCATGAAGGATGAATTAGAAGAAGAGATACAGAAAAGAACAAATATAGCTACCCCTCCTGTTTCAGCTGACATAAAATCCAAGGGAAGGTAGACTCAAGACATGAGCTTTTAGTGTTCTTTGGCTTACTTGGTACTTACTCTTTGGCTTTCCTGGGCCCTTCCCCCAGGGGGGACTTCTGGTCTGGTGGCCAGTCAGGAGCTGGGTTGGAGGCTCCAGGAGCAGGTGAGGGGCATTGCCTGCCATGTGCCAGGGCTTGGTGACCATTGCAGAGGCTGGGATGCAGACCCCAGTGGGGAGGGATGTGCACAGCAGGGCATCGCCTCACCTGAGCAACACCCAACCTGTTCTTTCCACTCACACATGTGCACAGAAGTTCCAAGTCCAAAACCTCCTCCAGTCTGTACAATGGTAGATCACTGAACTTGTTTGAGCATTAAAACATAAACCATACCTGAATTCAGGAGTGCACAATAAAAACTATTTGTGAAATTTGTCTTTTGCCAGGTCTCACATTTCTGATGATTAGGCATCAAAGCTAACTGATTTCAGAAGAAGCATTTCAGTTCTCTGTGAAGCTCATAGGAGTTACAGCTGTTTAAAACAAGGAAGATGTTGAGATCCTTTTTAAATTTTATTTTTTAAAACAAAGATTCCTCTCCTTTCCTCCCTCCCTCAAAAATGACTCAATCATTCTTTTCTCAGAGAATCTTTACCTGAAGTTCATCTTCGTATGAACTGGAAGGATCCAGCACACAAAGGAAATTCATACCTTCAACAGAAATAGAAAAGAAACTATTTTGAGGACTGAGCAGGAGGCTGCAATGGTAATGTCCAATTGCACAGAGTTCAGCCATGATTCTTTCTTCATACTAAGAACTCGATTGGGCAGCAAAGAAAGAACATAAGTGTTTTAGTTCCATTCACAAACTAGTTATCATGTAAGCATGTCTGATTCATATTTAATCAGCTGAATTTAATTATTTCAGTCAAGAGTCAATTGTATGTCTGGAGGTTTTAAATAAGCTTATGTCTCTTAAATAAAACTAAAGGGTGATAAATATTGGTTGTCCATAGGAATATCAAGTTTTAACATACATTTTGGTCATACACAGGAATATTTATTATCCATTATAGTGAATGAGAGTCAATGCAAATTTGACACATTTAGTCATCTAAATTTTGGATTTGAGCAATTCAGATCAGTTGCCTTGATAAAAGTCATTCTCATTTGAGATTATATCTGATAGGATCTACAGAAGAGGGATGCTGTCCTGGATTGCCAGATGAAGCCCAGTACTTCCAAAGAAAATAGATGCCCACCTGTTGTCAACAAGGTCTGAATCGAAATAGGAATCAGAGCCTTGAGCAAGTCAGTTCATGTCAGTTGCTTCAATACAAACATAAATTGCCATTGTAACAACAACAGAGTATTCAAGCCATCAATATAGATTATATGGAGGCATATATCAAATATGGTACAAGAAAGAGATGCACACTAGGGACATGCCTAAAATTTTTGACCTGCAATTACAGACCAGAGAAGACCAACTTGTGAACATTTAAATAATGCCACAAATCTGTGTTTGATAGACTGAACTATCCCATGCAAAGCAATCAAGTTCATTTTAAAATATACATTGTCATTTCAAATTCCACACTTAACTAGCTGCACTGGTAAGTGCTGTGCATGCCAGTGGGATCAGCCAGCTGAGGAAATACTTTCAGATTCTTCACCAGTTGGTTCTTCAAGGAGATAAAAAAGGCATCTCTACATATTTTAACTAACGATGCCATTTAAAAGTCTACTGTAAGTGACATACAGCATCCTTTAACAGTAACTGCAGGATTTGTCCAGTTGATATGTGTCTGTTTTAGATAAGATAAGCATTTTTTAAGTTAAATTTGATCAGCTCTTACACATGTTTATGGAGAGTGTGTTCTCAAGTTGTTTTTGGGGCCATGAGGTTGTTCCTTAGTGCTGCACTATCACTTGTTGAGGTTAGATTTGAGTTTTCCTTTTCACTGCTTTCTTCTCCCCATAGTTCTACAGTCATTCTTCACAGTCCTTCTTCATAAGATCTCAGCTGTTATGCAGAGCTCACTTCTATTTGCTCTGGAGCTGTATCACACACACCAAGTGCAGGTGACCCTGAATTCTGTCTTAATTACTGTGGCCTTCAATACTGCCTTAATCCAGTTAATATTCTTCCTGCTTTAATATTATGAGTGACAAAAAATGTAACAACAGAGAAGACAATCAGCCTTCAGAAGAACTAGCTGCTAATTCAGGAAAGTGAATGGGCTTAATGGAATTATGGCAAAGGATTTCTGTCCCTGATATTAATACAGCATGATCTTAAGATCTGGGAATAAAAGAAAATCCCAGGATATCAGTGGTGAAAACACTAAATCCTTAGGCTTATCTTCTAAGAAATTTAAAAATTCTACTTTCTTTTGTAGTGTCTCATGTAAATTGCTCAAGAGCAACTGATATTCAATCTTCTAAAAGATGCTTAGGAACTGTGAAGAATATTTATTTTCAACTATGATCTCTCTATTGGCTCTGTAGTTTCATTCAGAGCTGTTCCCTTTTTAATCTATGATAAGATATCAGCAAAACTGATCTCATAGAAGTGGTGAGTTTCAAAATCTGTTAGTCCATAAGAGCTAGTGCTGAGGCACTCAGTTTTATGTACAGGCCCGAGTGCAAAATAACAGAAGGAAGCACAAATGCTTCAGTCTTTTCCTTTGGGCTGTGTAGGAAGCCTGCTCAAGATCCTCCACTGTACAAACCACAACTCAGTGTTCTATTCTAATTAAATAACACAAAAAAATCAGGTATACAAAAGCAGGCATTAGATTGAAACATATGCAAATGTTCATCAAGGGCAAGTCTCTTTTAAAAACCTCTTGGCAGCTTTCTCATCCTTACTCATTTTTTAATTAGGCATCTATCACAAAGAATAATGTTTGTAAATTTCCATGGTACCAGGAAAGCTGCAGTGAAGATGACACAGAAACATATTGTCACACAAAGCAAAAAGTCAATAATCTCAGAAAATATCTTGGGGAAAAAAAAATCAAAGAAAAGACACAAGTTAATATTCTGTCTCTCTCTGACCTGGAGACCGTAGAAGCGTAGAACAAGGAAGTCTAGGAAGCAATGAACTCAGGATCTTGTTTTTGTAGAAACCCTAAATGGTTGAACTTTAAAAATATTAATTCTAAAGAGTCTTGACTATTTACAAGAATGTTAATTTAAATAACATATGCAATAAAATTTTTGATAACATATGCTGTATCATGCCATTGTCAAGACAGCCACAACATTTAGAATGCATCAATAGAAAATTCCGAGGGCTTCAAGTATCAGCACCTTGTTACCTAAAAGTCTTTAATACCTTTTCTCTGTAGCCTCCCATGGGCAGCTCCACACAACTCTGGCTCTTTCTCTCTTTCTTCTCTCTTCCTTCTGCATTTCCAGCTCGCTGCTTCCTGTCCCTGGCACAGCTGCCTGACCCTGTCTGTCCCTCATACAGGGGCTCACCTTACCTGTCCCTTGCCCAACCTCCTGTCCCTTCCTCCCCACAGCACAGCCTACAGACTCCAACTGATTCTCTACCAACACATTCACGCTTTATCACACCCATAGCTGTGAGGGGAAGGCTGTTCCCACTCTTGGGTAATTAACACAGCTGCAATGTATCAGGGGAAAGATTGCCTTTAGCACTATCTCTGTCTTCCCACAGTATCACCTAATAAGAATCCCACAAGTACTGTTACAACATTCTAAGGTATTATTTTGTGTCTAGCCTAATTATTATTTTTCCTTTTTGAATGTTTTGTGTTATTCTTTGATCCTTTTGTTGTAAATTCCTGCAGTCAAACATGGACAACTTGGTTTTTTGATGTCTTTACCCACCTATAGAGCAACAAGCTGACATTTCCAGTAACTAACAACCTAATACAGCAATTTAATACATACGGTGAGAATATTATGTCTATCTGACTCAGTAAAGCAATCAGCATTTCATTTTGTAGCAGGTGCTGATTTTATTGATTCAATTGATCTGTTACCTGTGCAGTAAAAGCATCATGAATGTCCTGCCACATTGTTATAGTTAATGAGATAGTTCAACCCTACATCTGTTTAATGCACTTTGGAAACTTCAACCTGCAGGGCTGAGGAACAGAATCACAAGAGAGAAAAAGACTGCAGTGTTTGTATTGTTGAGGTTTCTTGCCATCTGAATTTTAGAGATTATTTTTGTGATTCTTATTATTCATGAGTTTCATATCCCAATGAAGTACATGCTTCATATTTTAATATACTCTTGTATCTGTATTTCATAGTATGTTTAAGCAGTTACTTTGCAAAGATATAGACTGTTCATTTCATCTAATCTATTTAGAATAAGTCAATTTTAATTTGTATTAAACAGGTCTTTGGTAATGAGATTCTCTTCAATATGTCTTTCAATTTCCCTGTAGACCTGTAGAGCTTGACAAGGATATTTTTGGCAATTATGATTTAATTAAATATTCCCCAAAGAGTTCTATAAAGCAAAGTCGTATAAGCAACTGACAGTCATTTAAAATCAATACTTTTAGAAGACATAATTCCCACCATTCCCATCAAAGTCTTGAAAGAAGATTTTGATTTAGCATGGATTATAATGTGGGTTGGAAAGTTAAACTTTGTTGTTGTTTTCACGATCTCCAGAAATGTCATTTATAAAACATGTCAGAAGCTTACTATTATCAATAAATATGTGCCTAAAGAAAGTTTATCTTACAACTGTATTTGTATTCAGCCCTACATTCTTATAGGATAGGAACTATAATATCTGCTTGTTGCCAAAACTACATCTACTGAAAATATTCTTAGTTGAAAATTGTCACATTTGTTTCACTGAAAATACATTTTTGAAGGATGAAAGAGAAGGTAGAGAAGAATGAGTATGAAGTATCAGTCTTTTGTAAGAGCCTGATAATCTAAAAGTGAAAAAAAATCTAAATTTTGAAAAAAATAATAAAATTAATGCTATTTTCCCCCCTTTTTTAATATATTGTAGTAAATTCTAAGGAGTAGTCCCAAATGATGACTAGTTTTTGCTTTTTCTTTATTTCCAGTGAAGGGAATCCTTTTACTTGTCTCTTCCTTTTTCAGTACTGATTTTGTAATTTCAATTTCCTTATACTGGTACATTTGTTTTTCAAAAAGATTAAAAATAGTCTGAAATTCTAAAATTAAGAATGCTGTATACATTTCTATTTAATGTGTAAATGCAAACAATATCAGCAAAAATAAATGGGGAAAAAAACTAACAGGAAAGAAAAAGGAAATTTATTGTTTTAAATAGTGGGCATATATTTGTGTTATGTTAGGACTTTCTGCTAAGGAAATTTTTGCTTTGATTTAATATCAGCCTTTGATATTTCCCACCGTTAACCTTTTTCTATCTTTTAAAATGTGGTCTTAACTTCAAAGACATTAAACTAGAAACATTACTAAGATTAAAGGAAGTTCTCAAGAAGACAAAAAATGTCTTTGCTGTTGAAGTCTAGAAAAACTTGCCTATCAGGCAATTGTCTAGTTCCTTCTTAACACTCTTGTGTGGAGTATTGGAGTATTGAGAGATTCCTCAATATTAGTCTGTACTCCTTCCCAAACTTTTGAGTTTCATTTTGCTGATATAGAATTTCCTGATGGTGACTAAAAGAGATGAGTTGCTTTAAAAAAAGCATTTTTCTATCTGCTTCAAATTTTCTGTCTTCGAATGAAACTGAAGAACCACAATTTCTTATGAAGCATTTTGAATAATGCTATTTCCCCTCTTCATCTGCACCATACACTAAACATGCCTGTTTTCTTTACCTGCTGTTCCAGCCTTTGCAGGATCACTGCAATTTTAGCTATCAATTCAAACAGAAGACTGCAATGTCACTGGGGATCTGTATATGTTGTCCTTATTTAGAGCAGGTGAAAAATGTAACTGAATTCATACATTAACTAAAAAGGGGCAGGAAACATTTAATATCCACACTTACACAGCAATACCCACAGTGTTATATATCAG
>VWYP01022850.1:5000-25735 GCA_013400435.1 Pycnonotus jocosus
CAAAAAGATAGGGAAGGTAGAGCAATACAGAAATAGATTTATTAAATAAATAAAATAAAATAGATCACAGCTTCCTGTTATATAAAATATATCATGGCATCCTCTTTGCTGAAATGAGGGGACTTGGTAACAGTCCCTGAATATCTTGGGAGTGTAAATCTCAGGCAGGAGAAGAATCACTCAGGATGATAAACAGGGATTTAAACAGCAGTAATAGGATTAAAGTAAGAATGAAAAAGTTCAAGCTGCATATCAGAAAATGTTTTCTGTTGATATATTAACAAATAAAGCATCATAAAAATGTTGTAGAGAACTTTTGCCTTTGGATTCCTAAAATACAAAAAAAGGGTAGATAAACTTATTCCCATTTCATTTGTGAAAAAGTGAGGAAACCTTTCAGGAAAGGTGTAGCTCAATTTGTATATTAAATTCAAAATAAACATACTTAAGCACCATCTGGAAAAGAAGACATAGTGCTTTGCAAAGTATCCAAAACAGAGAATGTCACTATAGACCACATCAGATTGCTTAGGCAAACCTCTCTGGCTGCAGCAGAGTTCTGCAAACAGGTTGTCTTCCCCAGGTCACACATGGAGACCCACCACTTCCTAATTTGACCTCCTCTGCTTTGCTGGCAAACATGCATGTATCACTGCTCTCTAAAAGGATTGTGTCTAGACAATAAAAATAATCTTGCATATTTAATACTAACAAGGTTTTCGTCCTTTACGTAGAACATGATCTTCCAAAGGGAAGGAAAAAATATTAAGAAAAGAGGTGAGTAGGATAAACACAAAATGTTTTAACCTGGCACGAATGTCATGTGAGCAGTGCATCCAACTCCAGCTTCAGTCTCTGAAAAATTTCTTAGTAATTTTTTTACAGACATTAATTCAGAATCACAGAATCACTAAGATTGAAAGAGAGCTTCAAAATTACCCAGTCCAGATGTCAATCAAATACCACCATAATCACCCTTACACCAGATCTCCAAGTGCCACGTCCAGATACCAGCTGAACATTTCCAGAGATGGTGGCTCCACCACTTACCTGTGCAATCCATTCCAATGCTTCGACAACCCTTACAGTGGAAAAAAAAAAAAAAAAAAATCTTTTCAATATCTAATCTGAACCTCCCGTAACAAAAATTGATGTAATTTTTCTCATCCTTTCACTTGATACATGTTAGAAGAGATGAAGCCCCACCTGACTACAATTTCCTTTCAGGTAGTTGTAGAGAGCAATGAGGTCTCATCTGAGCCTCCTTTTCTCCACACCAAACAGCCCCAGCTGCCTCAGCTGCTCCTCACACAAGCAAGACTTCTGCTCCAGATTCTTCCCCAGCTTTGAGGTGCTGCTCTAGTATGGGCACCAACCCCTCAATGTCCTCTTTGAAATGAGGGGCCCAAAACTAAACACAATTCTAAAGTTGTGGCCTCACCAGGGCTGAGTACAGCAGGACAGCGGCTTCCCTGGCCCTACTGGTCATACCACTCTTCTCAGTAGCCCAGTGAAGAGACAATAAAGAATGGGTAGATATAATAGACACATCTGGCAGAAAAGGTTGCAATTTTCTAAACAGATACAGGAAAAGGAAAGCATCCCTGGTCATTCTTAAATGTTCAAAAAGTAACAGTTAAATTTCCAAAACTATGCCAATAACTCTAAGTAAAGAATATCTAATAAATCTCAGGGGTTTCACTTTTATTTTGAACATTAATTACTTCCTCCAAGCTGCTATGCTTTCTTTATTTTTCTTTAGAATGAACATAAACCAGACAGCTCCTGTCTTTATCCCTGTCTGTACCTCATGTTGGCTGAAGCCATTAATATCATTGTCTAGACTAGTCTCATACATGCATAGGTTTTGTGCAGGTATCAGTGAGGCGTGTAAAAGTAATTTCTTATTAAAACAGTCACACAAATTCTGTCAAGTGCTGGCACAGCATATTCAGGTTCTTTTGTCGGAATTATTGCAACATCACTATTAATATTCTCATTAAATTATGTCCTTTTTTTTTGCATTATTCCACAGGTAGAAATGAAACAATCAAACGTCATGATATGACATTATTTATATAATATAGTCTATTATATATTATTTGCTTAGGTAGTTTGTTTCAGAATTCCATTGAATTTTTGACTATATATCCTAAAATCTGATATGAATCCAATGGTGTGCACTGAGAAAAAAATAGAGTTCAATGCATAAACCTGACATCATAACATATTTTCTCATCTAATTCTGACCAAGGGCAGTATTATATTGCACACCTTAGATGTGACTCAGCCTACAGCTAAGAAAAACAATGATTATTTTTTTAACTGCACCTGTGTCATCCAAATGTAGGAAAACCACACTGTAAAACCTCTTCTGAGCACATAAAGCATAATCTGTACAAGTATATGTTATTTTTGTTTTGTATGCTTTCATTCTCACTAGCCAGCTTGCACAGCCTTACTTTTGCTCAGCTGGCAAAGGCAGTGTAACTTTCATACAAATAAATCCTCCCAATAAAGATGAGGATGTGTACTGAAAGCATAATATCTATGCTTTCTCATTAAATTTCTGGATGACCCTCCTTATATGTCAAAGAGTTCAAGTAACAGAGAAATAATTAACATAACTTCCCTTGAGAAACCAAATGGAAAAGGGAGAATTTCTTACACCTTCACTATATCTTTGAAAGAAAAGAGCTGCTCTTGAGTTCAAGCAAGGCCCACAGATAAGAGAACATACTCTCTCAAGACAGAGAACAAACTTGACGAAATTTCACTTGTATCAAAGTGAAGGCAGAAATTAGAAATAAAACATGAAAATGTTAAGCAATCAGTAAACTCAAGAAATTAAGAGCATAGAATTGATACAAGAAACTTCAGACAAGTACACTAAAAACTTGGGTCCCAGAATTAATAAAAATAAACTCTAGCTTTTTCTAGGAGAAAAAAAAAATATCCAAAGGCCCTACCAAAGAATAAAATCTTAATAGTTGTGTAGGTGTATTAGTAAACAGACAGGAGGGAATACATTCAACAGGTAATTCTAATTGAAATTCTAAAAGAAGCAGGGGCATTCTTTATATCATAAAAATAAAATTGTAGAATAAGTTGCCTTTACCTGCTTGATCCTGCCCCTGCACTACCTTTTCTTTAATTTTTCAGTCTGTGTCCTTCTGTTAACAAGTGATGGGAAAAGATATTGTGTGAAAAAAATACTATTTTTTTCTATGGTGGGGCACTTTTAGTAAGTGGTTTAGTGTCCTGTTTCAAGTCCACAGCTACACCAGGTGCACAAAAGGATCGGGGAAAGTAACACAAAGCTGAAATCTGGGGGATAAGCAAGTAGAGGAGCAAAGACAAAGGAGAAAACAAAATCCAAACTTCTATAATATGGAAAATTACATTTCTGATTCTTCCAGACTGCAGCCACATGATGCAGAGCTACCTCATCAAAGGAGCTGACTTGAGCTTCCTCGTGTGCCTGAAGAGTCACTGAAATTTAAGCATGGAAATTACTCTGCTCACCATTTGGGTTGGCACTGTTTCTGTAAAGTCAGAGAGAAGCATAACTGTAAGTGCAGACTAGGCAAATAGTGATGTAGCATCCATCACCTGGTGAGCTTTCTTGTTCAATCAACCAAACACAGGTGAGATGCATGGGATGAAGTAGTGTCAGTGGACTGTCCAGAGTGGAAAAGTTAATAATTCAGCAGTGAGGGTAAATAAGCACCTGGGAAAAAAAAAAGCACTGAGTCCTTTCTGTTTTTCTGTCAAAAGCATGCATTTCAGAATCTTGAGATTTTTGTTCCTTACCAGAAGAAGAACACAACTCCATCCTCTCACTAACTGCAAGGTAGTCACATAACTGTGCCAACAGTAATTGTAATCAGACCGGACAAAGGCATGTAGATCTTCCAAAGGCTGGTTTGATTAACTCTGTCCATATCCATACTAATAATTATAAGTGGATATCTTAGAGAACTTGTATCAGTATTATTAATTTGGACAACATTTAATCAAAGCATATAATACTCCTTCAGTCAAAACTCTTTATGTAATCTGTTCTGGGGCAGGTATTTTGCATCAAGAAAAAATCCCACTAAATTTTATTTCCTATCCCACTAAATTTTATTTCCTATTGATCTAAATGTATAGTACATCTTATTTATTTCAGGGAACAAAACTGTTGAAACTGACAAAGTGATAAAAAATTAAATACTTACCACAAAAATAGAAAAGAGTCCAAAGAGGTAAAAAGAGTAATGATGATAATAACCTACAAATTACAAAAAATACAAAAAAGTATTCTAGATTGGAAGATTTGGATGGAAGAATCTCCTGACTTAGCACATGTTTTATATAATATTATATAAGATCACTACTGTGTCAAAAATGAAAAGGAAGCAGCTGAAAGCTACAACATACTGCAAAAATACTTTGAAGATACTGATATAGATGGATAATATAAATCTTTTACTAAATGTGTCTCTCATATCATAGGCAATATCTTTTTGAATTTCATAACACAGCAAATTAAAGCCCAGTGACAGTCAGTGAGGTTTTTGAATCATTGTACTATGCCCTGATGCAGTAATGATCTTACTATCATAAAATATGACTAAGTTAGCACACATTTATTAACTCAAAAGCATTAAAATTCTGTTAAATCACTTTCAAAAGACAAAATTAAAATTTGCCTGGTTCTAAAGTATGTGATTTTGGTGTGTAGATGTTAATAACATATCTGAAATAAAAAAAAAAAATCTACTTATTCTGTACTTGAAATAAGAAATGTCAGTTTAAGAAAACTATGTATGTGTGTTTTTAAATTGTCATTGGAATGAAGAATCAGGAAGAAAATGCCAAACTGTGTTTTAAATGAATACACTTTAATAATTTCTCCGCACAAAACCTGCTATTTAGATTTTAATGTATCCCTGATATTTAGATGATCAAAGCTATAGAACACTACTGCTGTCAGAACAGCATAACATTACCAGAATCCTTAGAAAAACAGGTTTTCCAACAGTAGTTTAAAAAAAGTCAATATATTTTAATGATTTTGTATTTTTTTTCCAAACCTCTATACTACAAAATGAATTTCAGCTTTCTTGTTTTTTCCCAAATTGTTTTTAATGAAATTTAATTTTAGGGAGACTTTCCTACTATTAGCAATGTCTCTGATAGGTACAATTCTTCCCTTCCAGCACCATTTCCATTCAAACTCCTCTATGGAGCAGCAGGCTGCAATTTCTGCATCTGTGCTGTAATTCTACTGTAATTCTTGCACAGAAGCCTAGTCAATCAACCCTGTCCTCCCCGTGCTAGCCAACTGTCCCTTTAATACATCCACAGAATTCAATATGAATTGAATGAATAGAATTGCAGTGCTAGGGAGACAGTCAGCTACTACACAGAGACAGGATTGATTGACATTAAAGCATCTGTGGAAGAGTTATAGAAGAATTACAGCACAGTCACTGAAATTGCACCCTCCACACCTCACGAGAGGGAGGGGAAGTTACAAGAGACACTATTAATAAATAAATCTGCCTTCCAACTAAAGCTGCAACAAAACCTTTTTATTTTTTTTTTCTTTTTGTATCCTCAACTTCAATTTGTGAGCAGCTTTTATTAACTATGTGAAAATTGGGTGTGACTTCAATTCTACAGTGGGTATAATCCTAGGACAGTTTTAATTCAAAGTCAGATGGCATTTTTTTTTAAGCCAGGATGTAGCTTTTTCAGTTCATTCTTCCCTTTCCTTGCTATTGATACAGTTGGAAGTATATGAGACTTATTTGTATTGAATTTTAGGTGTATTTTAATATCAGAACAGGAATACATAGAGTATTGTTGCAAGATAAACAAAGTTGCTATTTTTCAATTGTAATAATCTATACAATTCTGTGATATGGTATTACTTATTTAAATTGCCTGATTGTATTTTGCTTTAATCAGAAGAGAAGGTGAATATATTGAATTTAACTAAACATTAGTTTAATGTTTAAACTCCTTCTTTATAGTGAGTCTCACTCCAGATTTTGCAAACTTCATAAAAAAATTAAATTTAACAACAAATGATAATTTAGTCTTTTATTCTAGTTCAATATAGGTTATTTAGAAGTGCTGATATGAGAGTTATACTCAGATAACATATGTAGGTGTGTCTTGTTAGCTTTATTTTGAAGATTTTCATAGTTGTGCCTAAAGATGAAATTCTTCTTGGTGTAATGACACTGGCAATAGATGGTTGTGTTCAGACTGTAAGTATATAAGTTTTTTTAAAGTTCCTTATTTTTAGTATGTTTTCAGATGTACTTCTTGCATTTGTCTTGTTTTTCCGCTGCCCACCAATAACCAGCAGTTGTTTCAGTAAAACGTTAACACATATAAAACAATTTCTTTTCGTTTTGGTTTCCTCACAAATACTTTTTGAAGGTCTTTATAGACTGAGATGGATATTATGCCACACATTTCTCCAGATTTACCTCTGCAGCTGTAAATTCTAGAAGTATTTTCAATGAAATCATCACATTTTGAAAAAAGAAATTGAAACATTTTATTCCAATGTGAAGGCTGATGGTGATATCTTATCCATGTTAAACCATTTGGAGAGAATATTTAGGCTTGTTTTTATTTCTTATTATTTTTTTAATATCCGTAATAATAAATCATTACAAAAAACCTGTTCTTTTGAGGTATCAGAATGTTTTGAATGATCTTGAATAAATCCACTTAACAGTTTTGCAGTATTCCAAAACAAAAATAGGTACAGAAACTGCTTTTCTGAAGTCAGTTACCATAGAAAGGAAGTATAATAATAAAATCCTTCATGAGATCATACTTTATCGATCTAATCAGCTTTAAAAGGTATGGATTTTTATGTGGCTACATTTCTATTTTATTTAACTGAAACAAATGTCTAAAAAATGTATGAATTATTAATCCTTAATTTCAACATTGTTTGGGGTTTTTTTTTATAGTGATGCCAATGAAACAAATCATCCATTTCAGGCACACAAATTACATAAATCAAAGGTATAATAATTTATACGAATAATGTAGCTCAAAAAACATTTTGAGCACGCTAAGGAAACCCTTAGAGGGCTTAAAATCAGTTCTATGCTCTTCCAAGTGCAAAGGAAGTGGACTAGGAGGTACAGAACAGTTAAGATAATCAGTTTGCTTGTCAAGAAAACACCGTGTCAGAGATGAGAAGACTAATCTTTCCTTGCTCCTGTGTCCAAAGAGAAGAGGAATAAGGAAGATCACAAAATTTCTCCTGTTTGCAACAGAAAACCAAGAATAAATAAAAATGGATCAATGCTGAAGACCAAAGAGAGTGAATAGCATCTTTGCCCATTGTTTGTCCATTTGGATTTTTTTTTGTTCTGTTAAACCGAAAGGGCTTTCACTTAGGGCTGAAAGAGGAGTTCTGATAACTTTTATCTTCCTTCTCAGTTGCTACAAAGCTAAGAGCTGCATTCTGTCCTTGACACACAGCAGACAAGGTATCACCTGGTATTCCCAAATCTCATACTCTGTTGCTAGTGAAAAGAAAACCAAACTGAGACGTAGATGAAACTTTCTTGCTTAGGAAAACTCAGCATAGGAATGGGCAGTCATTCAGCACATATTCTCATTTGATATATTTGTTAAAGCACTTGAGGATATTCAGACTGAACATCCATGCTGCCTGCAACAATCTTCTTGTAATGGTGGTTCTGTAATTGTCTCTCTGTGTCTCTTTTGCTGGGATATCGTTCATCAGACAGTGAGATAAAGTAAGATAAACACAACTTAAAGAAGAGTGCAATAGTTTATTAGCTAATGCTCAAAGAACAAATGACTGGAACTAATACATTCTAGACCAAGCACTTATTTGCTCACAAAGCCCAAAGAGACAACCAATAAATTTTTGTGACCAAGCAGTCATCTGTCACATGGGGAAAGGTCAATCTTCATTACTGCTAATAAGACATTCATCATCATCATCATTATCATTATGATATTCTTTGAGGAGATTTTTAATCTTTTGATCCTAATTTTTCAGATAAGTCATAAAATCATAGAATATCCTTAGTTGGAAGGGACTCACAACTATTTGTCTTATTTAATCCTTGAACTGTTGATGACTACTGTCTCAACAATAATATTATTGTCTTTTTTTACCTTGTCAGTATACTTCTTTCCTGGTTGGAGAGTGTGGAGTTGCCTAGTGATATATGAACTTGTACCATGGGAAGCTTGGAATACATTTAAGGATTTTTTTTCTTTATCATGAAATTTGTTCAGTTACAGGAAGAAATTCACCTTATTCCTTGGAGATACCCTTGGAGATCTTTATTTAAAGTTTTTCTGGATACAGTCTTTAACAATCTACTCTCATTGAAACTCTTTGAGCAGTAACTTGAACTATGTGACTTCCAGAGGTCTCATTAAACCTAAATTGATTTACGATTCTATGACATTTCCAGAAAGGAATATCCTGGAATAAATGTCTGTTGAAGGAGACAAAATAAAGTGCACAGGTATATGGAAGGGCAATGAGAGAAGTCCTGTAAAAATTCTACAGAGAGAGAAAGGGATTTGCAAAGGAAACTCACAGAAATATACAAAGGTTTGGGTTGGAAAAGACCTTAAAGACCATTTAGTTCCAATCCCCATGGTCTAGAACACCTTTCACTACACTAGGTTTCTCAGAGCCTCATCCAACCTGACCTTGAACATTGCCAGAGATAGGACATCCAAAACTTCTAGAGCAACCTGTCGCAGGATCTCTCCACTCTTAGAGAGAGCAATTTCTTCCTGATGTCCAACCTTAGCCTTATCTCTTTCAGTTTAGAGCCATTACTTCTTGCCCTATCAGCACATGGCCTTGTAAAAAGTCTCCTCCAGCTTCTGCAGGAAATAGTCATAAAGATAAAGCCATGAGAGATATGGAGGAGAAGAAAAGACATTAAAATTATTCTTTTCAGATGAATTGCAGACATAATTTCCCCATGCAACTTCATGATTTTTAGAACCTCCTAGACGTTCATCATTCTTTATTTAATTCTATGTTTTGCTTGTTCAGATGAATGCTTCCTTCTTCAAATCTGGATAAGCCTTACACTGAGGAAAAGACCTCAGCTGAAAGAAATAATACACACCTAAGCAAGTCCACATGATCTTGAAGTCTGGATGTCTGTGCTGTTGGAAACTATTTAAAAGATCAATGTTGTCATCCATGTTCTCCCTCTAAAGAAAGCTGTTAATGAACAATTTCTTTTAAATCATGCCAAAAACATTTTCAGGAAGTTGCTCAGTCCTGATCTTGAGGATTAAAATAATGTCATTTGGAGTAGATCTCATTGTCACTTAGGCTAGAAAGGAACATTAGCCTTGCTCTTTATGAAACTTGATGTTACAATTTTTTTGTTATTTCAGCTTTGGAAAACTTTCAAAGGCAGAACCAATATTTCTTTCAAAGGGAGTGCCAGAAATCTTATGTTCCCTATATCAGTGTCATTATTTTCTTTCTTTTTGACTTTATTTGTATAGTTCTAACTCATTCTCAGCCTAGAATATAGCTGTTTGGTTTTTCTTTGCATGTTAATACTGTATCACAAAGGGAAGCTTTCCTGGCACATTTCATAAAATAAAAAAATAATCTATAGAAAGAAAATATTCTTAAATTGGCCTTGTCAGTGTAATATATTATTCCCTAAATTTGACTGGTGTAACCAGTCATCCAATTAAGTGACCTTTCTTATCAGGCCAGTTGATATGAGGGCGAGTATATATAACCAAGTAGAGGTTTTACATTGTTTTGATCTAGTCATCCTTCTGACATCATATTTCTTTTTCTTTATTTCTGAGGCTGACCAGTGTATTGCATGGTAGAGAACAACAGCACTACATTAACGGCAGCTGTTGAGCTTTTCCGTGTATATATGAAATAGGAGCCTATCAGATGTGAAATAGATAATGAACAGTGTGTGTCTCATGATTGTTACACATATAACAAGATGGTGGGCTGGTGCAACACAACCCGGTATTAACTGTCCATAAAGTTCTTTTTAGCATAAACTTGAATTCCATAAACAATGTAGAACATTATTAGAGATAATCAAACAAATGTTAAGTACATCAATCTTGGATTTAGAAGCTGTACAACTGTATTTGTACGATGATTCAATCAACTGCAGTGGCTGAGAGACAAATCTCACTAGCCCAGGCACAGCACTGCATCAACAAATCTGTATTGACTGTGGGAATCTGAGCTGGCATTGCTGTTCACTGTTTTGCCACAGTACATCAATGTATGAGTTCTGGTTGCTTGCTTCAAGCTGTACTGGAAATACAGACCTCATGAATTCCTGAGAGTCATCATGCACTAGGAAATCAACAGGTCACGAAACGAAAAAATTAGTTCAAAGCATACCACAACAAATAAACTTTAGCTATTTCTCTGCCAGTTCTCTCTGGATCTGCAGATGCGTTTCACCAGGTCTCATGGACTTGTGCACATTCCAATTCCTGAAATGGTCTCAAGCATGGTCTCCTATTGCTGGCAGTTTTTCACGCTCCCAGTCCCTGCTTTTGTCTTTTATGCTCAGGCAGTGTTGCTGGAACACTTGCTGGTGAAGACCAAGACAAGAAAGTCATTAAGTACCTCAGCCTTCTCCATATCCTGGCTAACCAGGTCTCCTGTTTCCTTCTGGAGAGGGTTCACGTTTTCTCTAGGTTTCCTCTTATCATTGATGCTTCTACAGAAGCTTTTCTTGCTGCTATTACTGCTCCTGGCCAGGTTTAACTTTATCAGGGCTTTAGCTTTCTTAACCAGATCTCTGGCTGCTTGGATAATCTCTCTGTGTTCCTCCTAGCTTCTCTTTTGTGGAAACTCCTTTTTCCACTCTCTCTCAGATTCTTTTTATGTTAGGGGTTTTTCAGGAATTCCTTGGTTATCCTCACAGGCCTCCTGGCATTGTTGCCTAAGGTGATCCTCCAATATTGAGAAACTTCCTTGAGCCCCTCTTCTCTCTAAGGTTTTATCACACAGCACTCTACCAAGCAGACCCCTGAAAAAGCCAAAGTTTGTTTCCTAGAAGTCCAGGGTAGTGAGCTTGCTGTGTGCCCTTCCCACTTCAGTAAGGATCTCCAAGTCCACCATTTCATTCTCACAGCAGCTGAGGCTGGGCTACCCTTAAGCATTATGTTCCCCACATCAACAGCTCCTCCTGGTTGGTAAGGAAAAGGTTCAGTGCAACATCTCCATGCACTTGGAGAGGGACATTGCCACCAGCACATTCCAGGAACTTGCTTATGCCTTTCTCTTTTTTTCCTCCAATACAGAAAAATGGATGTGATATTGGGGTGGTTGAAGTCCTCCACAGGGGCTTGTGAACATTAGGCTGCACCTGTTTGTCTGTAAAGGGCCTCATCAGCTCAGTATTCGGTTGGGTGGACTGCTCCAGACCCCCACTATGATGCCACCTGTCCCTGCTCTCCCTTTAATCCTGACCCATGAGCTCTCAGGCTGCTGCTCATCCATCCCTGTGTGGAGCTCCCTGCACTCCAGCTGGTCACTGACATGGAGGGCAGCAGCTCCTCTTTGTCTCCTGTCTGTCCTTCCTAAAGAGCCTCTGTCCTTCCATTCCAGCCATTCCAATGCATCTCCATGACAATAAGATCATAGCCCTGCAGGTGAATATGTTTTTGCAACTCCTCTTGTTCCCCATGTATATGTTAGAGGCATCTAAGTTGGGCCCAGGATGAAGCTGACTTACTGGCTTCATTTGCAACTATTATTTTCAGGAAGCATTTTCAAACAGGTATTTATTTCTTAAAGTTGTACAGAGAAAAATACCTTCCCTGTCACAGAACAGACTCTAAGTAAAGAAAAAAGCTAAAAAGCGAAGTGTCTACGATCTGTGATGAAAAAGAAGCACTATTAAAGTAGCAAGAGAGATAAGGGTAATAACCCAAATATTCTACAGTCGAAATAAGGCATAAGAGGAATTTGGAAGAAGTGCATGTACAATTCTCTCTCTAAAAATAATGTAGAGATGAAGGTAAAGTTCAAGCACCCAAACCCATCTGAAAATACCAAAGAGATCAGTTGTTCTCTGGCTTACATTAATGATACATTTGTGTTTGTATATCTTACCAGCATTTTGTCCTCCTGCTCCTAATTTTAGTGTTCTAATCATATAGTCACCTTCAAAACAGTTTGATATCTTTTTAAAATTAGCAGTGAAGGATATATTTTCTTCTTTTCCTCCATAAGTACAGCTCTCTAGAGGGATAGTGGCCTGAAGGCCAGGACTAATAAATAATTTTTAATCAGATTGTTTGTATCACTGTAGTAGTGTTAATTTCCTTTTAATATCTTTGTGTCCAGAAAATTCAGAGCAGTTTTTTTTCAGCTTTTACATTTCATCTTCTGAATTCAAAAGATAAATACATAAAGTAGAACCCCCCTCATATGCAAAACTTGAGTTACTAACAGATTATTATTTGATTGAGCTTTCATTTCTAGATTCAAAGTGAGAGAACCATCTTCTGCAAAATATAATTTAAAAAATAAATTTAAAAACTATGCCAAAAAAGTTCCTTCTTTTTATAGATGCAACTAAAAAAATGGTTGCCTCTCATCTTAATTCCTCTCTGTTCATCATTACATTAAAAATATTGAGATTTACTAATGTTGAAAACTTAACATTAGTAGGAATTTGTATCTTCTCAGACTCTTGTTTCTGTTTGTGTGCGTGCATGATCTAAAAATATTTGTTGGATTTTTTTGTCCTCAAAAGATGTATAATATATTCCCTTCTGCAATAAAATAAATGAACTAGGCAACAAAAGGGTATATGAAATCCCTGAAGAAGGTATATCCTAAAATAAATCAGAATATTTTAAGAATAAAGTAATGAATCCATTTCATTATTTCTTGCAATGAGAACAGCAATCTGAACATTAGGAAGTTCAGAATGTAATGCATCATGGACTTCCATATAGAGAGCAGAAAAGCAATTCTAATAAATAGGCAGATCATATAAAAATGATTTGTATCAATATCTATCAGTCTGAACTCTGACAGTAGTGCACCCACTGTTTCCCCCAAAGTAGGCAATAATGAAAAAGTGTCTCTTCCATTTATGCATTAATTTCAGGACTGATTGCACCTAACCACATTGAATCTGTCCACATCCTTTTCAAGCATGGCGACTAATGATCACAATTCCTGTCATGTAGATCAGTGCTTCAACATCCGGTTGGAAATTGTCAACTCTGCATACTACAAATCTATGTTCTGTCAATATTACAAATGGATAAGCAGACAGGTGCCATTTCAGAAATCCTCTCATACTGTTTTAAGCTATACTGAGCCATTTTGACAAACAAAGCCCAAAACTGTATTTCGCTGAGCTCAAAATTTTTTTCCTGCATTTGTTTTTTAATACACAATATTGCATGTGTCCATTTCCAGTTTTTTTCCCTGATTGAATTTTTACTTTTCAGCAAGGCACAACTTTAAGGTGTAATGTCTCAAAATAAAACACAGTCAAAATATCATTACAATTTTCTGTGCTAGCTTTTCATTTAGGCAATAACTCATACACAGAGGACATCTAATGGATCTTATGCAGATCAAATTTAATAATTTTACAGGCTGGAGAATTGAGAACAGTCCTCCTGAGAAGGGCTTGTGGGTCCTGGTGCAGGAAAGGGTGAACCCGAGCTGGCAGTGTGCATTTGCAGTCCAGAAAGTCAACCATATCCTGGGCTGCACCACGAGGAGAGATGGCCAGCAAGTCTATGAAGGTAATTCTTCCCCTTCATTCTCACGAGACCCCACCTGCAATACTGGATCCCACTCTGATGTCCTCAGCACAGGAATGACATGTACCTGTTGGAGGGAATCCAGAGGAGAGCTGTGAAGATGATTGGAGGAGTGAAATATCTTTTTGATGAGGAAAGTCTGGGAGAGTTGGGGTTGTCCAGCCTGCAGAAGAGAAGGGTCTGCAGAAACCTCATTGGATCCTTTGAGTACTTAAAATATCTTTATGAGACAGAGATGGACAAACATTTTCTCAGGGTTTGTTTGCAATAGGACAAAAGGTAATGGTTTTAAATGCATAGAAGGTCAACTTAGATTTGATATAATGAAAGAGTATTTTACAACGAGGGTGGTGTGACCCTGGAGCAGGTTGCCCAGAGAGGTGGTGCATACCCCATCCCTGCAAACATTACTGGTCAGATTGGACAGCAGTCTTAGCCACCTCTTATAGTTTAAGATGTCCCTGCTCATTGCAATAGAAGTTTGAATGAGAGGACCTGTAAAGATGTCTTCAAACCCAAACTGTTCCATGTTTCTATGATTCTATGATTTTCATATTTATGTCTCTTGCCGTCTCCTTTAATGACTTCCTAATTCCAAAAAATAATAAAGAAATTAGAGGGAGAAGGAAAAAAAAGAGAAAAGTATACATCAGGAATAAATTATTGTGAGGAAAAATTATATTTGCAACATAAGATTCACTTTAATTATTATGCAGTACTTAAATGCTACAGTGAAATAAAATAAAATATGATCAATAAATTGCATAGTGTTAATCATGTCAAATAAGGGACATTGCAGACAATCTAGAAAAGGTCAGTGATGATTTATCTACTACTGTAAAAATCTACTTGACAACAGAATGCTAGCTTTTCTGAAGGAATAGACCTTTAGAAAGTTAGAGAACAAGAATGAATGCTGTCAAATTAGGCAAAAAGAGTACTTACAAACTAGAAATGACAAAGAGATAATCATGCTGACATCAAAACATGTGCATAAAATAACATCTACTGTTAAAAAGTGTGAAGAGTTTTGTTTGTAATGAATATTTTGACAGATATGTCATACAGGTTTCACCTCTCCTCCAAATTTCCATTCTATTAACACAAAAGAACAACTGGTAGGAAAACGTTTTTGGTAGTATAGTAAATGCACATATATGTGCATATATATTTTAAGATATATATATGTCCTCTGATGGTTAAAGAGTATGTGGTCTGGGCTTTTGAGTATTTTCTGAATTGTTTGTTTTGTTACTCTCCTACCTCTGTTTTTAAGCTAAACCTCACAGGAAACTTCCATTGGATTTCTATTTCTGAAAGATTTGAGGTGTTCTCTAGCTACTTAAAAGATGTTGATCTAAGCCTCATAATAACAGTGTGAACAAGCACTCTTTTCAGGTCACAGATTTTTTTTAAAAAATGCAGAGAAGAGAGATTTATAAATATTTTTAATGATTTCTTTTTCCAGATGGAAAAAAGATGTTCTCAATTCTATGCATAATAATTTATTATGTGATTTGCTTCACACTATACCATTGCCAATCCATTTCAAAAACTGTAGAATAAACTCAACACCAATCCATTGATCCATATCTATATGTGTTTGTGTACTTACATTTATGCAGTCTCCCTGTCTGCCCATTTAAAGTGTGTGGTGGGTTAATCCCTGCCAGACACTACGTCTGGCTCTTGCTCCCTCCCATCTTCCACAGAATGGGATCAAAACAGAAGGAAGGCAAGAAGGTTTTTGGATCAAGATAATGACATTTCAATAAATTAAGCAAAAACCACATAAGTGACCAAAGCAGAAAAAAAAAATTCTTTTAGTTCTTCCTGTGAGTAGGCAGATGTCCAGCTACTTCCTTGAAAGTAGGGCCCTTAGCATGATAGCAGTTGCTTGGAAAGACAGTGACCATAATCACAAACTTCCTTCTTCCTACTGTTGTCCCTGAGCTTCTTACTGCTGAGTTTATAAGCTTCTTACAGCTTATAGTATGGAATATCCATTTGGTCAGTTTGGTTAAGTTGTCGCAACTACCTTCCCTCATAAAGTCTTGTCCACTCCAACCTACTTATTCTGGTAGAATGTGAGGTGGAGAAAGAAAGCCTTGGTGCTGTGCATTGCTGAGCAATAGATGAATGATTGCTGTGTTAGCAACACTCTTTTAGCCACAAACACAAATCACAGCATTGTATGGGTTGCTATGAAGAAAGTTCATTTCACCCAGACTCAGTTCAAAATCTCATTTGCTATTTGCAGATGTGAGGAAAGAGGTAAATTTTGTATTTCCTCCATCTTCCAAATATTTTACCGTGTTGCACAAAGAGAAAATTATGAGACTAAATCAAGAGTGAACCTAAAGATTGTAGAGCACCAAGAAAAGGTTGACAGCTCTACTCAGTTTTTTATTAAAGTAAACAGTTTATGGAAACCAGAAAAAAACTAGAGATCATAGAAGGAGGGAAACATAACAATTATATTTGATCAGGGCATAGGGACAACCTAATCAGGTCTTACTGTCTTAATGACCTCAGCTTCTATATAACTAGAAGATAGAAACAATAGAACTACAACTATGGGGAAAAAAATTTATATATATCTATATATCTATATATCTGTATATATCTCTGTGTGTGTATATATATGTATATATATACACTTCTAACTATTATATGAAATTTACACTATTAATATAAATGTTTTAGATATGGATAACACATCAGTCTTTAACAATATAATGGTCTTGCTGGGCATGTTGAAAAACATTACACATTCACACAAAAGGATGCAGAGATGAGTTTTCAGTAAATCTTCACTATGAATTTTGGGCCTTTTTTTTGTTTTACACTATCTGAAATAGTGAGTTATGTAGTCGGTGAAAAATATTTCCATATCACTTAAATTTAATGTACTTGTCTGTGACTCTGGAAAGACTTCAGAACAGCTGGAGCAATTGACATTGTGACAACTACCTAAGAATTATCACTATATAGTAGAGCATAAAACTTTAAAACCACTTCTAGAATCAGATGGATTTACACTTGCAAAACCCCAGACTTGAAACAACAGAATAGATAGTCTTGCACACTTTAATGCCAAAGCAGGTATGACAGGACAAGAATTATCTTTCCAAATGAATCAGGGATTCATCATGTCTTACCAAGTACATCCTTCTATGTACAAGAAAAGGGTGACAATTGTGTCCCTTACTGCCAAGCCCCACAGCTAAGTGGAGAGCTAGTACATTAAAATCAACAAGAAAAGCAACAACACCAAAAGAAATTTGAGCATACAGAGAAATGGTTAAAAGAGTCTTCATTAAGGCTACATTACAGCATGGGTTTATACTTTGCCCTCTGGCAAAATGGAATCTCTCCCAAATCCAGTGATAGTGCAGCTGAGTTTCTATGACTATCTTAAGGGAGAAAATAATAAATGAGTCAAGCCAGTCAGCAAGTCTTTTTTAACACACCAGTTATTATTCAAAATCTAAATCAAGGAGATTTTATCTGTTTAGACTACTTGTAACAATAAATATATTTCAAGACAATAAGTTAAACATCCAGACTGAACACAAACCTTTCAAAAAAAAAAGAATAACCAATATGAGAATATCAGAATGTCATTGGAAAGTTATTGATGCTTAAGCATATTTGCTGAATGTTTCTGTAATTAAGTATAGTAATTTAAAACATATTTTCTTTAATAATGAACACTTAATCACAGAGAAAAGTAATAAATTTTGAAAAAAGATTATAGGATTTTGTAAATAGGAGTAAAGTAAATTATTCTACTCATGGTTCTTCGTTTCCTCTAACACTCAAATATCAAAACCTTAAACAGAGCAAATAGTTCACCTCTTTCCCTTGAAAGTAATTAAAGATAAAATAAAATATGCTCTACAACTGTCACACGAATGAAAGAATGAAAACACGATTTCCAATAACAGAAAGAAGAAACAAGTTTTTCTATTATTAGAATTATGTCAAACATACCCTGTACTTTCTTCTAATAAGGAAAAGTCAACATTAGTAGCAAACTTATTTTCACTACCTTTAAGTACAGAGTCTAAAAGCTACATAGAAACTTAGCTATAGTGAGACTTGGAAAGCCCTGGAAATTTTTATTTGTGTCTTACAGTCTCCAGTACCCTTATTTCTGTCATGAGACTGGAGTATACAGTCAGTTTATTCATTGTCACAAAAAATTTGGTGGCTGAGCCTTCTAGTGCTGAGGAGATAAATTTTTTATGTGCACTGCAAGAAGCAGAGTTTGAGAAGAAAAGAACAAAGGTTGTGTTATTGTGCAGAAATTCCTGCATCTTTGGTTACAACAGACAACAAGAGATCTCTTCCTTCACTTACAAAGATGCTGGAGGTGATGAAACTCTTTTCTTTGCACAGATGTGAGCCATCAGCCTAAACCCCAAACTTCTTGAAACAGAACCAGAGAATTCATAACATTAATTTTTAGGTTCATCAACATTACAGATAAAAGAATGTCTCCAACGTACCACTGGGGGATACTTTGCTAAGCTTTAAATCCAATTGTTTGGGTTCCAGTCACAGGATAGTAGTTGAAATACAAAATAAAATTCAAGAATTTTCCCCATACATTTCTTTTCCTTTTTCAGAGGGTGTGAGTTATGATTTACAGTTACTACTGAACTGAAAATATTCTGTATAGGCTGCAGTTAGAAATGGAGCAATTAATTCAGTAAAAATGTAACCGAAGACTGCAGTTAGAAATGGAGCAATTAATTCAGTAAAAATGTAACCCAAGTCTTTCTGTACTACACTTTAACTCTGCCATATCTTCATATAAGTTATTAAATACACCATGCAATGCAAATCCATGGTAGACCTGCTGAAGTAAGGAAGACTAGGAAAAGTCTAACAAGAGATTTGGAGAGAAAGACTGCATGAAGGGAAGTGCAACACAGAAAACTGAACAGAGAAATTAAATTGAATAAAAATGTTGAAGAAAGGACAAATGTTTGCTGCAAATCTGTACCTAAACTATTAGCATAGTGTAGAACATATTATAGTATAGGCATCTTTATGAACCTCTTTGGAAACATGTAACGGCTTTTGTCTCTACTGATTCAGGATCACTGAAAAAGACTTTCCTTTGAGTGATTGTTCCAGAAAACAACAATTTGAACAATTTGAGGAACAATTTGAGAGGATATCTTGTGACGTCCAGACCAACCATAAAATTTGGAATTTATTTCAAAACATGATTTGTGTTTGCTAAGTTTGGTAGGCAAACTTGTGAATGGCTCAGTAAAAGAAAATAAAAAGCTCCATTTTTATCCCTGCTTTCATGCTGCCATTTAGTGTGGATGACTAGAAGGGTGGTTAAGATATACATAGCATATTCAGAACGGGGACAACAGCCCAAAGTTCTTAGCACCACTCCATGATACTCTGTCCTCTGTAGCACACACATGCCTCAGAGAATTTTTACCCTGGCACTCTAGCCAGAAAGATGTGAGGCACTTGGAACTGGGAGAGTTGGAAACACTGGGAATCTGAAAATAATAATCAAATAATAGAAAACCTCAGAAGCTGTTTTAAAAAAGGAAAATGAGAAAGGATCATGGAGAAAGGAGAAGAAAGCATAGAAATTATTTGGAGGAAAGGATTGTAGAATTGCTGGGCATTCAATAAGAATGGATTTTGTATGAAAAGCATTTGAACCTTTTATTTTACTAAACCGGTAATCACCTTCTACTCCTCTCTCTCCCCCTTTTCTGTATGTATATATAGAGGGTCAATAGCAACAACACTTTATATATTCCCTTCTTTTTCTTAATTGCAATTTATATTAAATACTGAGTCAGCAGTGATATTGAAAATACTTTTATTTGTAACAATGTGCAACACTTTATTTTAAATGATTACACAGTGCTATAGGATGAAGAAATTGCCTTGTCAACATATAGCACATATAGCACAGGAAGAACACTGACATGTTGGAGCCAGTCCAGAGGAGAGCCACCAGGATGATTAGAGGAATGGAAGCACCTCTTCTATGAGGAATGCCTGAGAGTCTTGGGTTTGTTCAGCCTGGAAAAGAAAAGGCTTCAGGGTGACCTAATTGTGGCTTTCCAGTAGCTAATGAGGGCCTAGGGAAAAAAATGTAGAAGGACATTTGACGAGGGCATGTAGTGAAAGGATATGGGGGAAAGGCTTCAAACCGAAATAGAGTAGCTTTAGATTATGCATTAAGGGAAAATTCCTTACTATGCAGGTAGTGAAACACTGGAAGAGGTTGCCCAGAGTAGTTATGATTGCCTCATCCCTAAAAGGGTTCAAAGCCAGGTTGGATGGGGCTTGGAGCAACCTGTCTAGTAGAAGGTGTCCCTGTCCATTGGAACTAAGTGGTCTTTAAAGGTCTTTCCAACCCAAACCATTCTGTGATTCTTGACTATGTACAGTTATCTCCCCAAAAACATATGCCCTTTTAAATCCCAAAAATTCTTTTCCAAAGGAATTCAAGATTCTTCATGCTATATTATATATGTATACACACTAAAAAAATGGCCCCTTGCAGCCTTTTTAATAGTTATTCATAAAAATCAGTCCTTAAACGACGTTCCTTTGAAGAAAAGAATGAAGCATTGCATGCAGCAAATCTCAGTGGATCTTAAATGATCTTTTTTGCAGGAGGTCCATTTTCTCATTATTTGATGATTAAATAGATTCTTCACACTAAAATAGACACTAGATCATAGGCTGTAATTTCTGACCTCCTGTAAAATATCATAATTCTACAGCTTCTTATGGATATCTAGAAGTGCTTGAATATTACTACATGACATTTCCTTCTCTCCTGTTAATTGAATATTTTAGTAATTTCAACATACCTTGAGTGTCAAATGTGAATACTAATACACATT